>JBAJNP010005662.1:0-15937 GCA_036877545.1 Yasuhikotakia modesta
AAATAATGTTGTTAAAGAGATTATCTTGATCAATAGATTGTACTGAAGAATAAATATATGGAATTTATAGGAATCACTTTTGGTAAAAATGATAATAAACATCGCATAATGTTTTACACTGTTTTGTCTCTTTTTACAGTTTACAACATTTCTGTTTTTGTTTGGGAAGATTAGTTTTAATGTTAGTTTAATCTGGTTTAGTTTTAGATTTAATCTAGTTTAACACAAGATCGATGACATTATGTGTTAGTGTTTTACTCTTGCTGTGAAGGTAAAGTTTAGTGTAAGTATAAAGTAATGGGTTAATATAACGTCTTTATATAAGTTTTTATAAAAGTCTTTATATAAGTTTTTATAAAAGTCTTTATATAAGTTTTTATAAAAGTCTTTATATAAGTTTTTATAAAAGTCTTTATATAAGTTTTTATAAAAGTCTCTATAAAAGTCGCTATAAAACTCTGACCCGCTATTTCCGCTGGATCACATGACCGGTCAAAATACAGGGCAAAGACCGGAAAAGTAATTTAATAAACAATAAGGAGAATATATATGTTTCTTATATGTTAAATTTTGGGAGCAATAACAGTTTATCCTGAGATAAAAGCGACGGGATACACAGGATTTAACATTTTAATCCTACTACACTGAAGCCCCAGCTAATAAATATTAATGATGCGCGTGACGTTTCAATAGTTTCTCGTCCAATGAAAGTCTTTTCCGATTAATAATAATGAGACCGCGCATAAGCTGATTCGCCAGCTCGTTGGTCCCGCCCACTCATGAATATGAATGAGATTTTCCAATGGGAAAGGGCTGGGTTTTAATTTTCGGGATCCGCATTTAACGCCGTAGTAGGATTCGTAAATGCTTTTTTAAAACGGGATTTCCTGCAAACTGCGCAAGAAAAGAGAAAAGTTGAGAGATAGAGGAAAATGTCCGAGCAAGAGGCGAGCAAAAACACTTTATCAAAGGATGACGGTCTCACCAATGGAGGGGATATTGTGTCCAGCGGGATTTCGGATGAGATGGCAGAGGTTTGTTGCATGCAATGCGGTCAAAAGTTGCTCTGAGCAGATAAATAAATAACATCAATTCAGATGAGCAGGTAAAACCGATGCCAGAGGTGTTTGGTTTGTTTATTGGACATGAATGCATCATTGGGAATGTTTAGGAACATCAGGATTTTGTTGGTCAAAAACAAACCCAACTCGTTTTAAAAGTTTGCTGCTGGTTGAATTGTTTACATCTGTAGAGTTTATACTTGCAGAGAGATCAAATCAGTTATTCATTTGTTTCTTGATATTTTCTTTGATATTTCAGAAGTTCAACCTGGCCACAGTCTACGTGTCGGATGCCCAATACAACAGAAACATCTTTTTTGATACTTCACCCCAGGCTGTGAGGTAAGAGATTCATTCAGTGCAGGAATAACTTCAGGTTGCATAAATGCTGTAGGTGAACCGTAACATGTGCTTCACAGATTGTACCTGCTGTACAATCACTGGTTCATGCAAACGCTGGTGTATGTGTTCATCATTACAAATCTTGCTCTGGCTCTGTTTGAAGATCCTGCTCTTGTGACAGTTCCAGTATGGGTGAGTTTCAAACTAAAGTCGCTAGTGGTTTAATCATTGATCAGATTTGTGATTCGGTTGGTTTGCATGGGACAGTTTAAACGAGTGAAACACAGCAATGTCCTGTATTGTTTCTATATCAGCGCTGAAGAAAGTTAGGAACTTCTTTGACTTCCATATGTCACTTCAGTGGCAGCTGTGTGTGATATGGATCAGTGTAAAACCATGTTGTTTAATTCTGTAATGTTTTTAAAACATTCCACTAACAACCTAAGAAGAACATTGTGTTGCTAATGTTACTGCAAGAAACTTTTGAAATAACTTTTAGAGAACATTAGCCAGCGTTGGCCAGACAAATTATACATCTGTGTGTGTGTGTGTGTGTGTTTTAGGCAACTTCCACAATTGAGATCATGTGTCTCTCTGCTTTCACTGTGCGACTGGTACACTATGCCAAAGTCATTCCGAAAGACAAATTTTGGAAGGATCCCAAAAATATCTGTATCATAATAGTTATAATGGTAAGTGTGTACGTTTAAAGCAGCCTTGCAAAGTGTTCAACTCTGTACTGCTAGTTTTTGACTAACATGAGAAAATGCTAAGAATGCACTCATAACAATGTTGAGAAATGAACTTTAGCCTGTGGTTTGTCATTCTCAGCAGTTTTACCTGAGAACAAGGAACAATCAACAGGAAATGTGGAGTTCACTGACTATGAGTAGAGCTGTAGTGATGTCAAGCACAGAAAAAACATGCAATACCAACTTGGCCACTTTATGGGAGATTTTTAGTGTCAAATCTTACAGTTTTTCTAACCCTTCCACTTCCCAGCTCTCTTTCATAGATCTGACTATATACGGGGCTCTGAAAGCATCCGGCCACTTCGGCATTCGATGGTCAAGGGTCCTGAGACCACTTCTGTTAGTCAATGTCACAGAGGGACGACAAGTAAGCAAACACACAAGTCACAAGTGAACACAAGTCAATTAAAACAGTCAATTAAAAGCGTTTGAACAGAGATGGTGGTGGCGAGGCAAAAGGTTATGGATTGTAGCTTTAACGTTTGAGTTTTTCTCATTATCTCATTTTGTGTTGTTTAACATTCACATATTGCATAAAGTAATTTTCAACTATGTATTGTCAATTCAATAATGTCGTTCAACGTTACCTAGTTGATCTTTGTTGGATCACAGTAGACATGGAATATTGTCTTCCAAACTCCATCCTTTTTTTGTGTCTGTAGCTCCGGAGAGCGTTCAGGAGTATTCGAAATGCGCTTCCCCAGATCTCCTACGTCTTTTTTTTATTCATGTTCAGTGTGCTGGTCTTTTCTCTCATGGCTCTGAAGTTGTTTGGGAAAAGGTATATATTTCAATTTCGTTTATAGATGCTTCAAATATCAGTTAAATCCCTGTTTAATCACAACTGCCACAAGTAACCTCAGGAGATCTACCAAAGGAGTTAATATAACCTGTTAAACTGTTTATATTCTGTTATTTTTAGGGGTCTTCTTACCATTGATGGGTCTCCATATTTCACAGACTACTTGGATATTGTTTTCGATCTGTATGTTTTAGTGACCACTGCCAACAGCCCTGATGTCATGTGAGTCCTAATCTGTTGGGTTCTTTATTAGCTTTGCAATATTTAGTATATTCAAAATATATTATGTATATATTTGCAATTTGTATATTCAGAGAATTTCACCCAATGCATGTAAAGGTGAATACACTTTACAAACACGTTAGTAATATCTGCTTTGTTTGTTTGTTTTACAGGATGCCAGCGTACAACTACAGTGTTTTCTTCACCATTTTCTTCATTCTGTACATTGTTGTCAACACCTACACATTTATGTCCTTCTTTCTGGCTGTCGTTTACAATAACTACAAAAAATACCTGAAGGTATCTTTACTTTTTTAAATACTAATTGTTGAAATGTGAAATATTTACATAATGTCAAACGTTCTTGCTTGTAGTTCTAATCTCTGCTTGAACATATAAATAAATTATACAATTATATGACCAACGTTTATATTGATTCTGGTGTAAATGTAAAAATAATCTTGAATGTCCTCCTAATGTTTTCTTCATGTCGTGTAGGAGGAGGTGCGGCAGCTGGTAAAGGCCAGAAGATTTAAGATGTGCCGGGCGTTTTCAGTGCTGCAGGAGGTCCAGGGTGACGGCGGAGACCCTGTGGTGACCCAGGCCAGATGGAACCACCTGGTCAAGCTTGTCAAACCGAAAATCAGCAGTGCCCACCGGGAACTTCTTTGGAGCGTTTTGGATGACCAGCAGAAAGGCCACATAGGTCAGGAAGACTTGTTTTAAAGTGAATGAAGTGAAACTGAAGTGACTTAAGTCACTTTTCTTTGTTTAGGAAAAGTCACTTCAATGCAATAGTTAGAAATAGTTAAAAAGAAACAGAAAGAGAGAGAGTTACACAGGATGATGAGTTAAATATTGAAATGTTCACATCTGTTTTTTCCCTTTGTCCTTTTTTTTCTTTTTTTAAACAGGAAAGTTAACTTTCGTCCAGCTGGCTGATCTGTTGAGTATCGAGGTGATAACAGTTCGGTCAAAACCGCACCCCATTCAGATCTGTTTTCCCTCTCTGTATAATTCCTCAGCCAGCAGGTTCATCTGTCAGATGGTTCATCACAGGTACCATAAAAACACTATTAGTTTCTGACTGTCTACCCTGATACAGAAACCATCATATCTTTGCACATTTTTGCCTTATATAGGTGTTACTTGTTTACTAGTGTGTTTCTCCTGTTGTGTGCGTTTCAGGATGTTTGTGTACGTCTATGATCTGATAATCCTGGTCAATGCTGTGTTTATTGGTCTGGATGAGGAGAACCCTGTGGTCTCCAATGCTGAGTGGGGCTTTCTGGCTCTTTACATGTTGGAGATCCTCCTCAAACTCTACGCCACAGAGCCGCGTATGTTCTTTGCTCGACACCAGTTCTGGAACTGGTGAGGAGATGGTTTTTGTTGTCCTGTGTGCTTCTGTGACTGAGGTTCTCTGTGTGTTTTCATATTTTCCTCTCTGTGTGAGGTTTACAGAATTTGTTTTCTAAGTATCATCTGTGAAAGATCACATGTCTTCAATCAATCCCATCATGCTCTCTTTCCCTGACAGGTTTGACACCATTATTATTGTATCTGCACTCTTTGGCACCATCATTAACTCTGCGCTGAAGCACTGTAAGTAAAAACAGCAGGAAAATATACATCTATATACAAATATACATCAAATATATATCTTCAGATAAAACGAGTCTTTAGATTTCAAAATCTAAGATTTGGTAACCATAGATTAAATGAATTGCTTGTCAATCATGGTTGTATTATGTACATTTATGGAAGCTAACCTTTAATAAATGGTTTTATTAGTAACTTTACATGTAATTAGCTGATAATTGATCTGCAGCTGGAGGTTACACCAGTCGCCAGATCTTGGACATCGTTTTTATTTTGAGAGTGTTGCGGCTCATACGCTTGGTGGATTCCATTAAAAGGTCAGACAGATGCAGCTAAATGCAACACATTTGTGTGTGTGTGTGTGTGTCTGAAGTTGGTTAAACAAAATGTTCTCTTTCAGATTCCGAGCCATCATCAATACACTTATTAAAATTGGACCAACTATTCTTACATTTGGCCAACTCATATTGGTAAGTATCTACACATTGTTACAAGCCTTAAACCATAAAAACATGATAACATCTCTATCAAAAACCTTTTAAACCAAAAAGTTAACAGTATTTCATGTTATTTCTTATTTGTTTTTAGACCGCTACAATTTACCTTTATAACTGAGCTTGTACATAGAAGAAATCTGTGTTTTATACATCAGAGACACTATGTATTAAAATAAAAATGCAAATTCAAGGACACCCTGTGATAATAATGAAACAGTGATTTTTTTTTGATAGCATGTTTCATCAGTTTATGAATGTTGTCTATATTTACAGGTGGTGTATTACATCTTTGCCATGGTCGGTATGGAGTTATTTAAAGGCAGAATACAGTACTTTGAACCCAACTCGACAAGGCCGGAGCAGGAGTTCTGTGGAAACCCTCTTCTGAAGGGCACCACCTTTGCAAAACTCAACTACTGCAAGAACAACTTCAACAACGTGGTGTCCTCCTTCATCGTCCTGCTGGAGCTCACTGTAGTAAATCAGTGGCATGATATCCTTCACAGCTGCCAAGTCCTTAAATGATCTTTGCACAAACTACCTTAGTGTGAAACTCCACACTGAGGTCTCCACACATAAAAGTTCTTGTAACATCTAGCAAAAAAAAACAACAACTCAGCATTGATGCACTTTCCCTTAACTTTGCTCCACTGTTGACCAGCGGCTTCACGGCTGTCACACACGTTTCTGCCAGAATATTTTTCGTCCTTTTTCATATTGTGGTCGTCATTATCATAATCAAGTAAGACTGGTGACTGTCCACCAAAATTTCAGTAATGTGGTGTTTTATATGATATGCTGAGACTAATTCTATTGTTTTTCCTCCAGTATTTTTGTTGCTTTTATCTTGGAGGCCTTCTTGGTGGAGTACACGGTGGAGAAAAGTGACCTTCAGACGTCTCTTGAGAAGAAAATTGAGGAGCTGGAACTCAGTGTTCATCAGTATGTTCAGCATAGTTTAAACATTTTCTTAACAGCATTAGGTTGAGATTTTAACCTACTACACTGTCTGACTATATATTTGCATACCTCTGTGAAACCTAGGTTTCTTTGTGTTGAATTGCCTACCCTTCCTTTAATTTATCTACACAGATTTCTTTCCTGTATATCAGTGTAATAATCTGTTGCTGATGATTTGAGGAGGTTAATGAAGGTCTGTGTGGTTTTGTGCTTGTCTAGGGGTGGTGTGGACAGCGGTTTGGTAGACGCGATGGAAAGCAGCGACAATGAACAGGGTCCCAATGAATCTGGCAAACAGAAACCTTCACTTATGTTCAAGATTGCATCAAGAAGTGTGTTTCTACCCCACTCAGATATCCTTGAACCAAATGTGCGACTGGTCTGTCAAACGTTTAATTAAATTGCTGAAATACTGACCTTGTTTTCCAGGATCCAGAACTGTGGATGGACTTCTGCAGCGGATGTTTGAGACTGATCTCCGCCCTGAAGACTTCAACGAGGAGGAACTTGAAAACGCAAACTTCTCAAACCCCGTTTTTGACTCTATATAACTGGAACAAAACAAAAACCTCCAAAAATGTAAATACCTATAAATACATTTTGCATCAAAGACTATTTTTATGTACAAAACATTTAATTCCACCACACTTTGGTATGTGGACCACTAATACGTATCCATTTCTCAGTTGTTCAAGCCAAATTTGTAATCAAATGTTTATGTACAGTATATATTTTTATAATAATCTTTTACACATGTATTTTTCTGTTTTGGTGTTGAAAAGGGAAATACACTACATCATCAACAGGAATTGGCTCAGAGTGATATTTTGCAGGCAGCTGATGTTTTAATCCGTTTTGTTTTGCATTTGCACTTGAAAATATAAGCAATAAGGAACAAAGGAGCTGAAGGACAGGCTTTGTGATTTCATAAGCCGGGTGGTTATAACGTGCTGTCGAGTTTGCGCCAGCAGAGAGCGGAAAAGCGTCTGCAGCGCGTCAGCATCGCTCGCAGAGGAAGAGTGATGCGCGGTGCTGATGCTGGGAACCAGACGGGCGGGGAGCATCCGGCGTCCTTAGCCATGATGGAGCAAAGTCTGATCCGCACACAGACGGAGGAAAAGAGGTTATGAGCCCCTATACATGAGAAAATGAGCAGGTAATACACGACTAATCTTTTCTTCGACATCTCTTATATCATAACATAGCGGGTCTGCTGGTAACAGGGTATCTATGGACGGACTTGCAGGCGTGCGAATTAAATCAACTTGCATCCAAACTGAGCGAAAATCGTTTTCTCGGGATGGAAGGATGTTGTATTTGTTTTTGGTTTTGAATACGTGTTTGTTGAATCCAGAGGTGTTGTTTTGGGCTTCATCTTGGGATTTGTAGTTCTGTTTGTATGCGCTGGCATCTTGTGTTGGTTTCAATGGGTCTCGCTTCTACTCGTTGGGACTGTGAATGTTTTTGAAATCTAGAAATTATTCTTTCTATGTTTCTATGTTGTTTTTTATGTTGTGTTTTTTTTAGTGATAAACAGTTTATTACCTACAGCAAACATTATACTGACAACGGGTGTAGTCAGGAGGCGCTTATTTATATTCATGCTTATGAATATTAA
The DNA here is from genome assembly GCA_036877545.1 of Yasuhikotakia modesta. Taxonomy (NCBI): domain Eukaryota; kingdom Metazoa; phylum Chordata; class Actinopteri; order Cypriniformes; family Botiidae; genus Yasuhikotakia; species Yasuhikotakia modesta. Next base: position 7,857 of record JBAJNP010005662.1, read on the forward strand.
TTAGGTCGTGATGACGTTGCTCGCAATCCTCCCGCAGCGTCCAACGCGTTTACCAACGCAAGCCAATCACATGTGTGTTACGTCACGGAGCGTCATGCATATTCATGAGGGACGTTACGCGTTTACCCAGCGGACGCGTCTTCGACGCTTAGCGTCGCGCGTCCCCTACAGATGCTAACGCGTCACTGCATGAGCGTTTGACGCGCTGCAGTGCGGACCAGCGCGAAGGACGCGCGACTGGACAGCCGCTTTAACGCAGACGGTCATTTATTCATCCGGTGCATCGATGTGACGGATATCCGAGATTAACATCCATGTATTTGGGGTTCATGTGTATGATGCTCTGCGGAGATTGTGGTGATAAATTGTGCAAATATTTGCACCGGATCCGTACATGCACGATAATATTGGACCTTTGCATTATTATTGTACCGTTTGCACGATTTTATAAGCATGCAATAGGCATGTTGACAGATAAGCAGCTACGGTCGCAGTAGGTGTTTGTGTGGCACGGATCAGTCCGTTCAAGTCTTTTCAAGTCAAGTGTTTTTTAATGGTTAAATCTTTAGACTATAGAGATCCGACGCTTTATGGTTTTTAAAGGGTCTCGGCTGGTTGTTTGTCACCGTAAGGTCCCAGATGAAGATTTCCAAACGACGGAAAAGAGCGACTTTCCTTAGTCTCTGTGCCAGGTAGGGTAAAGCGCATTCAGTTGGTTTAACATCGGGCTATGCATTCAATATTGCAATATTTTAATATAATATGCATTTAATGTCTTTTAAATGAAAGCATGTGAGATCGTTTGGAGTAGAGTTTGCAATGAAATGAAACGCTGTAAAAGTTAAATTGTTACACGGTGATCTTTTAAAAACACGTATGAACATATTGTGTACATTTCTTACAAACTTTACTCCATCTCTGTGAGATACTTGCTTTGAAACACATTTATGCATTAAAAAAGCATTATATATGTCTGTCCAGTCCACTGGCCCATGTGTTGTATTGTGCTGTAACTGTGTTTGTATCTGTGTCCATTTCACTGTTGTGCATCAGTGTGTTTGTGTTTTCTTCAGTTCACAGGGCTTTCAATACGGTGATGTCTTTTCCTAACGTCATTCTTTTTCATTTGTGCGCATCAGCTTATGATTCAATGAGCATGTGTCACTTTCTGGGACATTGAGTGCAAACTGACCTTTGTGACGTTCAACCTTATGGATTGAGTTTCTGTCTGACCCATGCTTTCTTTAAGATGGATGGCGAGTCTTAAAGTAGTTGAATAATATAAGAGGAATTAAGAGAGTAGCTTACCAGGAGAGCTACTGCGTTCCAGCGTGTCAAACCCTTGATCGCTGCAGCACAGGCCTGGAAATGAAAACGGCTGACGCTGTTGTCGTGCCGTAACGTGGGTCGCCCGCTTGCACAGCTTGAAACCGTTTTTATCCATTTTAAAAGTGTAACAAATCTCTTCTTTTGTTTTTCTGGCTTGTAGGCTGGCAAAGGAGGGTTTGGGCGTCGACTAAATTGGTCAGTTGCAGGAAATTTGTGAGAGACGTAAGGTTTTTGAAGAGATTTGTGAACATGGTGAGAGAGTTTCACCGTCCTTCATAGCTTCCCTCTCCCCTCCTTGGAAATGCGGCTGCACCTTTTCAGAGTTTGATCACAAAATGGCTGTTGTTGACGCTTCCCTTCCCTGGGATTCAGAGGAAGATGAATTACACTTTAATAATGGAGGTGGTCTGAATTTATCCCCCTCTGCTTCACGCTCACTATAACCTCACATCCCATGGGTCCCCCGGAACGCTAACGAGTTTAGTGGGAATACCGTACAAGCCATGCGTTTGAATGCTTTAGCCGTTTCGCCATCACGCTATAAGACTGTTTGGTACTTTTATTGCTAAGTTAGTGAGTCGCTTACTATGATGAGGTTAGAGAACTGCTAAGTTAGAAACTAACAAGGATCTGTGCCCTTTGACCTAAGGTGGATTTTGAAGTCAACGGTAGCATTTCCACACCTTGCAGACTTTTTAAATGCTGCTTTAGTCATTTAGTGTAAAACTTCCCAGATATCCAAACATGGCCATGATGAAAAATGAGGATTGTGCGTATGACAATTTGTGCTTATTTTTAGAAATGGCTTCTGGAAAAATGAGATGTAAGACAACACAACTACACTTTCTTACAGATTCTTAAAAGGTTCTTTTACAGTGATTCCATAAAAAAAGTTGGGTACCCCAAAGAACCATTCAGTCAAAGGTTCCTTATATAACCTTACCTTTTTATAGTTCAAAGAACCTTTTCCACTGCAAATAACCTTTTGGGAATAAGAGTCAAAAGTTCTTTTGGAACCATACAGCCAAAAATCTGTCATTGTGAAGCACTTTTGAGTGGATACTGTATCTAGAACAAAGAACTCATTGATCACCAGCGACTGCAGAGTGTGGAACTGCTGGCTTAAAGAACTTCAGTTGTATCTCAGTGTTCAGAACCCAACACAGTGATTAAACTCTTCACTGCTCACGTTCTTTTGCCAACTCATGTGAATTTGAACAAGATTAGCATTTTTTTAAACAGTATCACATATATCTGTCACAGCTTGTGTTTAATACAACTAAACATGCAGATCATTTATCCTTTACCCAGCTAACAGGGAACGTTCTCTGGAAGTTCCATCAAAGTTATCAAAAATCATTCTTAGTATTATTTCATATTAAAAATGTGTTCTTAGGTTGTTAGTGAAACGTTTGAAAAACAATACAGAATTTAGAAATGTTTGAATGTTTTTCTAACCAAGCAATTAGGTTTAAAAACATTGTTAACATTCCTGAAACATTAAATTGTTTAACCTTTCTGACTACTAGAAACATTAAAAAAATGTTCATACAACCTAAATTGTTAGCTGGGTAGTCTCAGGCCATCTATTTCAGATTCCTCACAATTCACCTTGTTTACCTTTATCAAGGTTACATAAACGCAGGTGTCAGGGACTTGGCACATGAGTTGGCAATATATCACATTCTCACCTTCTTGGCTGAACTATGTCTAGCTAATGTCATAGTGCAGAATGTTCCTAGTTTCTCTGTAGAGCACTTTTAAAGGATGCTGCATTAAACACTGCAGTTTCTGACGGATGCTGGGCTGGGCATGAGTTAGCTGTTAATCTACTGACTCTGAGTTGAGCCCTGCATGTGTGAACAACCAGCCAATGGTGTTGCATGTCAAAAAGCATGTTATTGGGTTCTAACTTGCATCTTTATATTGAACCTATAAGGTCTATAAGGACTTCTATAAGGTTTATTTACTGTATTAAGTGTGTAGGTTATGTAATTTTACTGCAGAGTGGTTTGTAAGAGGCTGATGTTTGTTGTTGGTTTTGAGGTGGGAGTTTTAGTAAGGCAGTGGTGTTCAGATCAGAACCCTGAAAAGTCAACATGAAATGTCATTCACAAACCATTTTGATTGCCTCTGGGGTGGCACTTTATTGTGGAAGGGGCGGGGTTAAAAATAGGAGGTCTTAGTGACATCACACAAAAAGGAAAGTTGTTTCAGAGGTGCAAGTTATTGTGTTGCACAGTTACAAAAGTAAACCATTTTGCCAGGAAATTTTAAAGGTCGATTTGGATTTCATGTTGGCTTTAGGAAGTGACATTTGAGAAAGTAACATTTGTTTCTTCTCAAAAATGAAATAACTCTGTATGGATTCTGATCTGAGAAAATCCTTAGTATTTGACTTGTTTGCTCTTGTTAGCAAATTAGTTCTAAGACTGGAGTTGAATACCACTGCTGTAGGCCTATGAGCAAAAGAGCAACGTCTCAATAAATTTCAAATGCTAAAGTTGATGATACATATTATAGGTACAAATCTGTAAATGGCATGTGTCACTGTTTATGAGGGCTAGTACAGCGTCACGACTTTCCATTCACATATTTTTCTTTTGTGTTCATGCTAATTGTGGCTATTTTCTTTAAGCAGGTATTTGGGTCAAAAAGTATGTGGGTCAACGGATGTTCCCGGAAGACCTTTTTTGTCTTCTAACAGAATAACATATTGTATCCCATATAACGCTGATGAAAATTGACCTCTGAATGCGGTAGATTTTCATGTCAGCTTTTTGCCTCATGAATATGTATATATTCATAAAAACTAAACTGATGTTGGTTTTGTTTCATAATATCCTGAAATGTTTATTCAGTTTTCAGGCATTCCAAAGCTAGTCGCCTTTTTGGAATGTCACGGTTTGTTTTGATTGGCCGTTGCATGTTGAACCCAGCTCAGCTGACCAATAGCACGTCAGTTAGATGCCAGTAGCGTCGGAGTCAAGCAGGTAATTTAACAATATTTCTGGTGGTTTTTCGCAGCTAAATGGCTCGTTTAAGCTGGGGGTTGCCAGAGTGGTGTCAGGGTTGCAGTGCCTAGCACCAGCTCTGCAGGACAACGGCAACATGAACGGAACCACCGAGCAGCAGGACATATTGCCGCCAAACTGCATGGTTAAAGAGCGATGGAAAGTGGTACGTATTTGTGTTTTACATGTATTCAATACAAGCACTGGCTGAAAACAGCAGTGCTCTTTCACCATCAATCCAAAACCATCCTTCCCTGATCCGGGCTGGTTGGCATGGTTACAGTTTCTTTTCTCACTGTGAGACCAGAACACCTTTCCAAATTAATAAGGGCAAAGTTCTGACCAAACAGTCTCAGATATTTCTTCTGTTAGTTGAATGTATTTTGACTTCCTGTTTTAAAACTCAGTAACTCAGAATATTAGCAAAATGCCAAAAAAACCAACAGTTTCCTTGGCAACTCAAAGGTGACCAATCGCCAGTCGCCACATCACTACAAGTGTTCCACAAGCACCATGAATGGATTGTAATAGGACCACGCTCTAGTGGAACCATTTTTAGCCTGCTGAGAACCAAATGGTGGAAAAACAGTGAAGTAAGCATTGCACAGTTAATTATATAAAACATACAGTATGAGTCTTATTCAGTCTCATATCCTTCCTGCATTGCTCTGAGTAGGTTATGTAACAGTAAACTAATTGCTCTGTTGACCCTAATAACTGAGACTGTCTTGTCAAAAGACATCGCAAAGAAATACAATTTCACAAAAATTCCCAATACATGAAAGATGAGATGTCCTCACATGAATGCTCAACTCCTGAGACATTTATTAGGCTTGTTTTCAGTGCAGAGAGGGAGACAGAATGATGTATGACTAACTGACATCTTTATCTTCCATTTTTAGTCATTCGAAATCAAATACTTCTCCTTTGTCTTGTGTGAAAATGTTTGCGTGGGTGTGAATTTGTGACATAAATGTGGATGAATAATGCTAGCTGACTAATGCTCGGCTGTGGGGCCGTCCTCACTGTTGCCTGATCAAAATCTGTGTCCTCTCAATCAATAATCAATAATCAATTGAATAATAAAAGTTTTATTTGTTTGTGGGTGTTTCTTTTAAATTTTGCTCAGTACATTTTTCCAGATGCAGATAAAAGAAGCATTTTAAAATACTCTACAGGCAGGGTCCTGACCTAACAGTGTTTATAAATGAAATCCTTATTTTGTAAAGGAATTGTAAGGAATTCAAAGCTGCAATCGTATTCGCCTCTTTACCTCCATATCTGGTTAAAACATAACATTTCAGGCAACTTTACAAATTTATGTTCCAAGCCAAACGAAGCCAAACTAACTTTTCTTAATTATAAATCATTATTATAAACTTACTGTTGTGAATCAGGGTAAGGTAAACGGTACTTTTTAATAATTAATGTAATTAGTTACAGCTTAAATCTTGAGTCGGGTTACAGACAGGCAGAACTGACAGATCTATCACTGAGGAGAAAACACAACTGTGTCTGTAAACCTCCCATCAATAGCTAATGACGTTCCGCTAACTTCCTCCTCTGTTCCTCTGACGTCCAGCTGAAGAAGATTGGAGGAGGAGGGTTCGGTGAGATCTATGAGGCTCTGGACCTGCTGACGCGGGAGAACGTGGCGTTAAAGGTGGAGTCAGCACAACAGCCCAAACAAGTTCTGAAGATGGAGGTAGCGGTTCTGAAGAAACTGCAGGGTAAGACGCACAACACCGTCTTCCTGACGCTGACAAGCGTCACTCATCAATCAAATAAAACAACGTCCCACAGAAATGAATAGGAGGCCGTTTCTGTATCTGAACCTTTGAAGTCTCAACTTGAAGGCTGTTGCAGAGTAGCAAGCTAGCTTTAAAATGCATTAAAAAGTTGGTTGGATAAAAAGGTCTTCAAAATGAATTAATGTAAGTGTAAGATAACCAGATTAATGTACAGGATGGAAATATAGTGTACAGTTAGTTAAACTGTGATAAATGAGAACGTTTTACATCTATGTATTTGTTGCATATATGCACTGCAGAATAATGCTGTTATGTTTCAGATGCGTAACAGCGGTTGTATGTTATTCTCTGCAGTGTTGTTAGTATTGTATTTAATATCTGACAACGTGTTAAAATCAAAAGTGCATATGAATGGAACTTATGCAGGAGATCAGACGTGTGTCATATCATATGTATGTAGCATTGTGAATGAAGCGGCAGTAACACGGACTACGTGACCGAGAACACGTGACGCGGTCTGTGGTTCATACTGACACACACACACACAGATGATTCAGTTTAGCCATTAGTCATCAGAAAGAAGGTTTTTTTTATCAGTTTTTTGTATAACTGTATGTGAAAAAATTTACTTTTCTGTTTTTAGGTAAAAATCATGTGTGTAAATTTATTGGCTGCGGTCGAAATGATAAATTCAACTATGTCGTCATGCAACTGCAGGTAAATAATTTGTTGTATCTCAAATCAAATTCACTTCAGAATCATTGATATAAATTTAAATCCAGATTTAACCAAACCAAGCAGATTTAACACAAGCCAAAGTATTAGACTGCTCATGTTATGAAGATCACAGTATCAGAGTTCTTATGTTATGGAGATCACCGTATCAGAACTTCTTATGTTATGGAGATCACAGTATCAGAACTTCTAATGTTATGGAGATCACAGAATTTTGTGGTACTGTTGTTCTGACTCTCAGGGCAGAAACCTGGCAGATCTGAGGAGAAGTCAACCACGGGGCACTTTCACAATGAGCACAACCCTCCGCCTGGGAAAACAGATTCTAGAATCTATAGAAGCTATTCATTCTGTCGGCTTTCTGCACCGAGACATTAAACCGGTAACATCTGACTTCCATATATTTACATTATAGTTGCTTGTATTTATACAAAATAATGCAGCAGTGTGGTTTGATTTATGAAAAATGATTGTATAGTTATTTATTAGGAGTGCATGTTTGTTTTTCTTCACAGTCGAATTTTGCCATGGGAAGACTGCCTTCAACTTACAGGAAATGCTACATGCTAGATTTTGGTCTTGCTCGACAGTATACAAACACCAACGGAGAAGTCAGACCAGTATGTCACAGTTTCACTCCTTTCCTGTTCTATTTATGTTGTTGACTTAATTATTAACTGGTTAACGGTACGTAGTTATTGTTCGACAACCGGAGAGATTTATAAGAGATTTATTTATCAATGAAACCTGAAAACGTCTGTCATGTGACTGACGGCGGCACCAAGCAGAGGCTCTGGGTTTGGATAGCACAGGTCGTCTGACAGCTCAGAGCTCGGGACAGTCCCTCAGCTCTCTGAACCAAACGCTGGACTGTTTCCTCTTTTGGATCTTTACTCAGAGCTCATCTCACACATGTTCCTCTCCTCCCACGTTCTCTCCGTCTCTTCATGCAGGTTTTAGTGCAGCAATATGAATATTTAATAAGACCGCATGCATCAGTGAGCCATGCCTCCAGGCTCGGCCTGAGAGAGTGTAATACTTTCAAGCCTCTCTCTCTCTCTCTCTTTCTTGCTTATTCTCTCTTGCCTTTCCTGTCTGCACAGCTGAGTCAGCTGCACATATTGATTCAGACACAAAGCTGTGCGTCACCCTATCTATCTATCTATCTATCTATCTATCTATCTATCTATCTATCTATCTATCTATCTATCTATCTATCTATCTATCTATCTATCTATCTATCTATCTATCT
>JBAJNP010005662.1:15987-28190 GCA_036877545.1 Yasuhikotakia modesta
CTGTCTGTCTCTCTATCTTTCTCTCTCTCTCTATATCTCACTATTTCTCTCTCTCTCTCACCCTCTGTCTCTCTCTCTCTCACCCTCTGTCTCTCTCTCTCTCACCCTCTGTCTCTCTCTCTGTTTATCTATACATTCTCCCTACACCAGTGAATCAGTTTCATACTGCAGTGCTGTGTGTGTTGTTGCTGTAGCGCTCCTGTAACCTTGAGTGAGTTTTCACAGCCAGCAGCTGCAACTCTCTGACCATAACTTCAGTTTATGCAAACACACCAGGCTGTGGTTGAATTCTTCACTTTAGGTTGGGGTAGCAGCAGGTTCTCATGCGTTCTGAGGCGCTTTAATTTATGAGGTGAATAAATGAATGAATCATTGCAGCAGGTTTATAAATAGCCTAATGTGTCTTCAGAGCTGTAGGTGTTTGTCTGAATGCATATAACTAGAGCAATTAAGTTCCTGAATAATATGCTGTCATATCTATTTAATATTAATGGTTTCATTGTTTATTGGTGGCAACATGTTTAATTTTTTACCATTACATTGTTTTTAATTTTGTTTATTTTAACAGTTTATCTTCATTTAAATAATTTAAGTTTTAATAATTTATAATTATTTTAACTAAAATATTGTAATTAATAATTACAATATGTACAACTAAATACATTATTACATTACATTGTCATTTTACTTCATCTTGTGTAACCTGACTGTTTTTTTCAGCTTTTTTGTTTGTTTGACCGTCTGGTTTTGTTTTGCAGTTTTCGTTTGGGCGTTTTCGTTTAATTTGTGACGTGCATGTCTGACGTGTTTCTTCATCTGTTTCCTCACACACCCTCACCAATGGAAAGACTTTCATTGTGAGTCACTTCATGTTGATCTACAGCTGATGTTTGTACAGTCGTTTCATACCTGATCCTTGTATGAACTGAGATCCGCAGGGTCTTACTGACGCTCCTTCTGTAGAGAAATAATCTATCTATTAATCAGAGATTGTTGGGAGTTTCTGAGACGGAGGGAAAAATACAGCAGTCTGAAAATGAAGTGATGATGAAATGAAAGAAGAAAATAAGAAATGAAATACAACACAGATGTATGTCTGCCTTAGGTCAGACTTTTAGTCACACACACACACACCAAGATGCTTTTAAGAAATTGAGCTTCTGTGATCCTTCAGCATACAAGGAGCAGGTATCTGTGTTTGTAATAAACTGAAAGTTTTGCACGTCACATTCATTTAACATTTTATTTGAAGATCATCACATGATTTCTGTTCTGATCTCTGCTTATATGTTCTGATTTCCTGTCTGTTTCATAAACTCAGAAAGTCTATTAATTATAGAACATATTTAGAAGCTCCTCTTATAATTGTCAATGTGCAAACGTGCTAAAAGGCAGTAAACTATGTCCAAAATATCATATGTGTGTAACAGATGTTACCTGTCATATTTAGTCAATCAGAAAAAAATAATTAGTCATCTTGCCTGCAGGGATAGCTCTGTAAGACTCCTTATGAAGAGGTAGACACACACACAAACACACACACACACACACACACTCACTCACTCACTCTCACTCTCTCTCTCTCTCTCTCACACACACACACACACACACTCTCTCACTCTCACTCTCTCTCTCTCTCTCTCTCTCTCTCTCTCTCACTCACACACACACACACACACACACACATACATACACACACACACACAGACAGACAGACAGACAGACAGACAGGTGACATTGTGTTATTAGTTTTAGGCAGTTATCAGTGAATGACAAATCTTGCAACTGGCCAATCAGAATCAAGTATTCTAGAGCATCTGTTTTTGCTTTGTTTTGTTTTGTGTGATCTAAATGTATATGGTTACTCTATCATTTGTTGCTTTTGATGTACTACAGAGCACTGTAATATAAAATCTGTATTGATAACTGTTTGTCTTAATGCATTTTCCCTCCTAGCCCAGAACTGTTGCAGGCTTTCGAGGGACTGTTCGTTATGCATCTGTGAATGCACATAAAAACAAAGTGAGTGCATAATTTATTGCTTTTACTGCCTAACTACTATAAATCCATATTAAACTATATACAGAAAAAAGACACAAACTTTATATAACAACAGTTAATTATTAAAAGCCAAGTTAGGCGATTTGTGCCAGAAACATTTTTTGTTTCATGCTAATTGAAAGAGTCTTTACATCCTGATAGTAATTAAATAAAGTGGTCTAAATTTATTTAGATAAATATATTGTCTTTGGAAGGCGCAGGGCCATAAAATGTTTGTCTAATGATTGCATTTGGTCCGAATGCAATGACAGGAAGTCCAACCATTGGAGGAAGTGGGGTTTTGGAAAGAGCGTGATCTTATGCTTTTAAAGCTAGCTTGCTATTGCTAGCCTCTCTGACATGTCATATCCCACCTTTAATATTAATATATTTATTTAGCTTACAGTATTATTTTGTGTGTGTGTTCTGCAGGAAATGGGTCGTCATGATGACTTATGGTCGTTGTTTTATATGCTGGTTGAGTTTGCTGCTGGGCAGCTGCCATGGAGAAAAATTAAGGACAAGGTATTCAGAACTAACTTGCAAGTTTGATTAGAATCGTGTTGAGACGTTATTTTGTTTAATTGTAACTCAATGCACTGTGACTGAACTTCAGTTTTGTCCTGCGTTTCAGGAGCAGGTGGGGCAGATTAAAGAGCGATACGACCACCGGATGTTACTGAAACACATGCCGTCGGAGTTTAATGTCTTCCTGGAGCATGTGTTAGCCCTGGACTATTACACCAAACCAGACTATCAGGTGACCAAACCCAGAATGTATGTACAGCACAAATACAGTCATGTGGATATGATTAGATAACTAATAATATGTTTTATTAGTTTGGCAGTTTGTTATTAGGACACTATATTATGCATGTTTTATTTTTACAAATTGGTTTTTTAAAGGTTTCTTCTGTGTTCTTCTGTTCAGCTCCTGATGTCAGTATTTGACAACAGTATGAAGGAACGGATCATCACAGAGAACGAGCCGTATGATTGGGAGAAAAGTGGGACGGACTCCATGATGTCAGCGACCACACCCACTGCAGGGCAACAAAACACACGGCCCACAGCAGCGATGGCTGGGTGAGGGCTGTATGCCTGTGTGATGTCATATCATTAGTATACGCCTGTACATCTGTCTATCTAATCTATCCATCTATCTATCCACAGTGTATCTGTGGACTTTATAATTTTATTACATTGCTTGTTGAATAACAGACACACAAATGGAAGCTAGCCAAAATGAAGTCATCAGCAACACACACACTTCTGCTGGAAATGTCACAGCATTATAAAGTCTACTACAGTTGTAGGAAGGCAGTTGTTGTTTTGCTTCAGGACATGAAGAACATTTTAGCATGTAGGAGAAAAGCCGCCAGATGACTGTCAGCCGTTCCCTCTGATGTTTTATTTCTCCGTGGCATTTACACAAAATGCTTCCTTAAAGTACAGCGTCTCATTTGTGACGCCACACAGAATTGCAAAATACTCTCCGGGCAGGTTTTATCAACACGTCTTACTGAACAAATCTACAGTTTTGTAGAAACATCTCGACTTTAAATATTTGCTACAGTAAATAGAAATGATGAAAAACAGTAAGATTGTTTTATTTTTGGGTGAACCCTGTAAGGTCATTAAAGGTCATCTTTTTTTAAACTGAAATCGATTGTGGTTCTTGTACCCTCAGGGTCATAAATGTGACCCAGATGCCGGGTGACCTTCAGAGGGAGAACACGGATGATGTGGTGCTGAACGAGCACCTGAGCGATCAGGAAAACGCCCCTCCGGTTCCGTCCGGAAGGCCGGCTGATGGAAGCCACTTGCCCACAGATGTAGACGGATGGGAAGAGACGGATTTTAATCGCAACAAACTCAGGATTAACCTCGGAAAGGTCCTTAATTTATATATTTAAAGTTTAATATCTAAAAATCTGTCTGTATAATTCAGTGTTGCTCAGATGTTTTAATATATTTTTTAGGAATGTCAAGAGGGCGACAGTAACCGTGGGGTGTGTCCTGTGTCACCGCAGAGAGGAGCTTTGGACTCTCCTGGTGTGCAGATGCACTCGCTCAGGTACCGACGGGTCAACAGCCCCGAATCGGACCGTTTGTCAGCGGCGGATGGACGAGACGGTTACGGGCAGCGGTGGGTCTAAATGTTTTCTCACTGAATTTATCTGATCCATCAAATCAAAGCAGGTTATATTTTATATTTGGGACAACATTGTGGTCGTATCAAACCGCTAATAACCCAAAATTTATCTTTTTCAGAATGGACATCCTGGGTTCTCCCTCTCGACACGTTTACTCGTCCCAGCCGGCTCAGATGCTGTCCGTTGACGGTTGTCGTGGTGACCGTGGCCGTAACGAAGCCTCTTCTGTGGATCAGGAAGCCCACAGCAACGCCTTCATCCGCTCCGTCCCTCTCGCGGAAGAGGAAGACTTCGACAGCAAAGAGTGGGTTATTATAGACAAAGAGACAGAGCTGAGAGACTTCCACCATCTCCCGGGAGCTGAACCCACCACATCTGGAACCACAGATGAGGAACCAGAGGAACTGCGGCCGCTAGAGGACGGAGAAGAGCGGCGGAGACACAGGGGGACGGATCCGTCAGTCAGACCCAAAATGTCACATGGCGACCGGACCACACGAGGCATGCTGCCTCTTACGGAGGAGGAGGCCTCCAGGAGAAGCGGCAAAGGGCAGTCGACGTCGGCGGACAGTCCCGTCCAATCGCCCTGTCACTCGCTGCCCTCCGGACGCCAACGGCGACGGGAGTCAGACCCCAACGGACCCCAGAGACAGGTAAGATTACGCTACTCATCCTGAAACGGCTGAATGAGGTTGAAAACAATTGATGGTAGTTAAAAAAAAGAATGAGGTTGTAAAAACCTTCTTTACAGTAAAGGCTTCTTTACAGTCTTTTAATTCAGAAACATATTTGTTTACGTCACACTTAAAAAGCGACTCAGACATGTTTTTAAAGTTTTATGCTGGAAACTAGGTTTAGATTTGTCTCACACAGATTTGAAACGTCCACTACATAGTGGAAGTTTTTTTCAAATGCATCTGTTTCAGAACCAGCTTTAAATGAGCTAAATGTAAACGCTTAAAAATTGAGCAGTTCTGGTGTGTGCTTCTCTCTCTCTCTTTCTCTCTCTCTGCACTTTAGTCTGTCACTCTCTCTTTAATTCACTGTCTGACACTCAGACTCATACCTCATCTCTTCTTTTCTGATCATCAGACATTTAGTTTTCACATGATCTTGTAAAATACAATAAATCCTCTTTGTTTGTGATTGTTTTCTGGGATAGAATTTACATTTGATTTTAGATCACAGGAGTCACTCCGCTAGAAAATGAACTGAGTGTGAACAGAACAGAATTAGGTTTCCAAAAAGTGTTATTTTCTGATCAAATTATTGGTTGATTACTTAAAACTGTTTATTTTTTAACACAACACAAGTAAGCCAAACTTTTTTGTTTTTTGAGTTTTCCTGTAATGAGGACGTGTGGCTACACTTTTTAATTCTGTCGCTGTGTTTTGTTGTGTGAAAGGTTTATTGGTAAGGGTTTTCTTCAGCGTTGGTTTGCGTTTTTAGGATGCTCAGCCCAAAACATCCCAGTAACGTTCTGCACTAATAAGTTATTCATTTTCATATTTTAATGTTTGTCATCTCTCATAGTCCAAAACGTGCAAAAGGATTTTAGCTGCTCCTTGCCACATGACCAGCAATTTATTTACTGTTTTACACAAATAAAAACACACTGGAGAAGAGCACACATCCACGGGTGAAATATTCATATTAAAAACCTGCCCCTCCTCTTATTGCTCCGCTGTAAACACAGTCACAGCCTTTTCAAGCTGAACTGAGATTGCTGGATTGTGTCTTTTGCATAATAGCCGAAACCTCAAATCAAAACAGATGAGGATGCTCATATTTCCAGCCGTCTTCAACTTTTAAATGCCCGCTGCATTTGTCCTGCCTTTTGCTCAAAATCACGTTGATTTCATCCATGGAGAAAAAACCAAGGCTGTCGCTGGAGTCACAAAAGAAGAGCGAAAGAATGTTTGCGGTAAGCACAGTTTAGGCTAGTCCCTTATGTACCTGTTTTATCAACTTGCTCATTGTTTTCTTTATTTTCCTTCTGTTTGTCATCGTTTTATCCATATTGACCCATTTATATCCATGTGTGTTTGTGTTCGTATGCCTGGCGATTCATTTCTTTAGTTGTTCGCATTTACAGAAACAGATTTCTGAAACTAAAATAAAGTAAAATAAAGCAAAAGTTGCATTTGGTGTCCAATTCTTCCGGCCGTTGTCTTGTACGTAGGCACACATGGTGCATTTTGTGTGAGGTGGGTATGCGTCAATCCGGCTGCCTTTGTGGAATAAAGAGGCTTCTGAACAAAACAAAAAAAAACAATATCCCGTCAAGCTTTGTCTCTTGTGAAAACTTGTTTCCAGGCAACCCATCGTAGGTCTGTGTAACGAAAGAGACTCTTTCTCTCTTTCCTGAGTGTTGGGCGTTTGTCTCACTGCATGCGACTGAGGAGACGCCTTAAATGTTACAAATACAAACCGTTTGTTTTGTTTGTTTAATTCAGCACTCTTTCTGCTTTTATTTCAGTCGGACGATGAGAGACCTCACTCCGGCCCGCGCTCAAACCAGCTCAGACGCCTCGCTTCCTACGTCTTCTCGTCGTCCACGCTGGAGACGGAGCAGTACCCCCACGGCGGAGGATCGTTCATCCAGCGCAGCCGTTCGGCCGAGAGCAGCCCCGCTCACGGTAACCTCCGCTCGGGTGCGAGGCGACACCCTCCCCTGCAGGCGCCCGGAAGCCCCCGCAGCCGACACACCATGCTCAACGTGTCCCGGCTGCAGATCCAGCAAATGCTGGCCAAACTCATGAACAAAAGCAGCTGAGGAAAGCTGCCCTGTCCCTTCTGTAATCTCTTCTCACACACCGATGTGAAAGACTTTTATAAAGGTTGTTTGTAGGAGTAATTTAGTCTTTTCTGATGCAATAAACTGTAGAGGGCTGTAAGAAGGGATGGCACTTTAAAACAGAATGCAACGCGTTACGTAACTTCATCTTGCACTTTTTGTGTAATGAACAGATGCTTCAGTCAGTTCAGTCACGGCTGGGTGAGTCAACATCACAGTGGATATTGCAAACTGAAGATAAGGAAGTTGTTTGCCAAATTTTGTTCATTATCTGTTGTGTGTCTTCAAAACGTTAAAGATTCTGAGGCACTTTTTTGAGGTTCCTCAGCTGCAACACTGAAGAACTTATAGGCAACTTTAAAAGAGCCTCAAATATCTTGTGTATGTTTTGAAGGAACTTTAAGATCTCAAAGAAACTTGCACTTAGTTCTTGTGAGGCTGTCAGTGGTTTCACTAATAAGGCAGCTAAGGAACCTTAAATGGTGCTTCAAAAATCTGTTTAACTTTTTACAGTGTACGTCAGTCGCATGTGTATTGCATTTCTGCATTGCATTTGGGTCACCCTGAGACATGCCTGATCGCATTTCTTTTGCCCGCAGTGACCCGCTGCCTTTAATATGCAAGTTATTTTATTGTCTTCCATATAAACATCACATGACAAAGTTGAAAATTGAACATGTTTTTTTATTATTTCAGCCTGTCAGTCTGAGCCACACTTCACAGATTATGTAACTTTCCTACTTAAACAGACCTACATTTACACAAAACCCATAATTGTTTGTGCTGAAAAGTGCTCAGCTTCACATATGAAATGTTATGCAAGTTAAATGAAAGCGTTTCAAGGGTAAAGAAACCAGAAATTGTTCATATCTACGAACTAGATATGAGATACCAGTCAGCAATAGACGACAGACCACTGCTTCAAATTTTGGTTTCTGATTTAAAGGTGTAGTTCACCCAAAAGTCTCTGATTTTGGGTACATAATTCCTTTAAATGGTCATAACCATAAATTGAGCAGAAACAAACCATGAAAGCAGTTTTCATTAAACGGCACCTCTCTCGTCCTCCATCTTTAATTTTCTTGTATTTAGAAAGGTATTTAAAAGCATATCACGTATATTTAAATATTTATCTGCGTGCATAGAGCTTTGAGCGCACCAAGCAAGCATTAACTCTCATTGAATACCTCCTAGTACCTCCGTCTAGAATCTCTGCTCGGGGTTGGATGCACAAAATTTTGTTTTATTGTGATGGTCCGTGTGTGTCTGAGACTTCTGTAGAGTTCCAAATACTGTTTCTCACTGTTGCACTTTACAAAGGACACCGAATTGGAGCCATACATAAGTTTCCTTGGCGATGCGGAACAAAAATAAGAGTGAATGCAATAAGATTTAAACAGGCGATTTGAACTGGGATTGTGAAAGGTAGTACGCTTTTGTCACTCTTCTCTATTGGTAGATTTTAACCATTGTTTCTGCAAAAACAGGAAAAATGAGAAATCTAGTCTGCTGGCTATAAAGGGCACCTTTGTTTACTTGAACTGTAGATGTTAAGGTTGTCAGTGTTGTACATTGATTCACACTAAAATAGATTTGGTTTGAATGTAACACGATTCTTGTAACATTACAGTGTTATTGTAGCAGCAGTCAGAATGAGATATGAATGAGATGAACCATTAGATTGTAAAAGGTAAAGAATAATGTATTTATTCTCTCCCGCATCACAAAACTGATGAAATGGCCACTTTTATTTCCAGCTATCATTTTCTTTATTGGCAAGTTTTTATTTATATATGCATTCATATATTTTTTTAAACTGGTATTATGTATAAACACAAAGACTGTGTGCTTATTTTGCTAAATAATGTCACACATGAAATAATGAAAAAATGTTTAAACTACCGTAAAACAAAAGTCAGTTAGGAGAGTTTAAATGCTGCTCACGTGTTAAACATTTATGTAACATATGTAACGGCGAGTAATAACATTTACTGGTGATAATGACTGTTTTAAATGTGTTTTATGGTTCTGTCACAGCCATGGCTTCTCATGTGAATGTACTGTCTATAAACACCAACCGGCTGCTAAACTCCTGCACTTGTTTTGCACATCAGACTCTGCCTGCTGTCATCAGTGTTTTAGTCATTTTACAGAAATGACACCGATATAAACAGGACAAGCCAATAGAATCAATGAGGTCTCATGACAAGGAAGCACTGGAGTGATTTAAATCTGTTTCAAACCGTTTGCATGACAAACGAATTTGTCTGTGACAGCAAATGATAATGTAAAGCAATTCTGTATGGTTTATGTTATGCCTTTTTGGTCCCTATTATTTGTATGTTGATCCTGGATTTACATACTGGTTGGTAAACTCAACTGTTAAATACTACATTGTTTTTTTCATAGTTTTTTTTAAACATATTTTCCTGAGCTTTAAATTGTATTTGCCGTTACAAAATGTTAAAATTACCCTTAAGTTTTCAAAGACATTTTGTTTCATTCTTTATCAATGAATGTGTGCCGTTTACAAGCTTTTAATTCCTCACCGAACATCTGCATGTGATGCTAATGACTTTAAAGGTTTATTTTATGCCTGTACACAATGCCTTTGTCAAAGTAACACCTTTTACAAAACGCTGTAACATAAATATGTGCATGTGGTATGATATATTATTGACTGCAGGGTCATTCTATGTAATGTTTAATGGGATATTTGATAGTTAGAACTGAAAGATGTGGGCATGATACATGCCTGTAGGTATTGCTAATCTTAGCTCGGTGCTGTGAGAAGCCTTAGATTATACAATGGACTCTATACATGATGTTTATAAAAATAAAAGCAACAATGTACACAGAATAACTCACACAAGCACCACAGTATTTACTGCATTCAGTATGTTTGCAAAAAGCAACTATGTGTCAATGGTAACGGCTCTTATTTAAAGTGTCTGCTGTAAAACAGGGAAAAGTGTAAAAATAGGTTGCGAAAGGCTTTTTTTGATCTTTATTTAACCAGGCAAGTCGCTAAAGAACAAGATTTTTATTTACAGTGACAGTCTGGTACAGTATAAATGGGCTTCGCTCTGTTAGATTGATGTACAATGAACATAATCCCTTTTGTATCACAGTATAACTGTACAGGATGCTTGTAATATTTAAAAGCATGTATTTTAAACCTTTTTAAATAAAATATATGTACATATATATCACTTCGGTATACTGTATGTAAAAGCATGTTATCTGGTTGGTTTTAGTCTGTATGTATTGTATAGAAAACATGTATGTTGGGATACACTTGAAACAAACAAAAAACAGAATAAGACTGGCTGCTCTAAAAGGGAAATTCTTTAACACATTTTTGTGCCTTTTTTATGTATGTAATCTAGACAATCTTGAAAAGCTTGTGTACAATTTAAACAAAATTAAACAGTTAAAATACAGTTGTGGTTGTGTTGTTCATTAGGATCTGCTGAATTTATAAAATGATTAGACAATAAATTAAAAATGAATCATGTTAAGGGTGTAAAACAAGCACAAGTGTCAAGTACATTTAGATTAATTTAGTTAGCAGATGTTTTTATGCAAAGTGACTTACAAATCAAAGTGAATTTTCATCAATCGATCAGTTTCTCTCAATCAATCAAATAATAAATATTCCAGTGCTAGAGTTGTAACATGAGTTTGTATGATGTCTTCTAGGGTTCTTCTCCGACGGAGCCTCTACTGTCACCCACTGACTACAGAACTAAATCTCCATCATCTGAGAAGGAGATGTTTCACATCCTTCCTAAACTGCAGGCCAAGAGAGCCGACTTCCTGACAGTCATGCTTACAGGAAGTCTGCAGCAGCGCCGGGCCTTCACAGCGACGCCTCCTGAAACGCAGGATGAGGGACCTCAAGATGATGATGTCACCAAGAGCGAGTCCAGCAGTGGGGCGAGCGAGAAGAGCACCGAACGTAGTCAAGATGGAGCTCCGTCCACCTTAGTGGCTGATGATCCACACAAGGGCCCAAAAGAACCAGGTTCTGTGGCGGATGTAGATCCTGACCAGGAGGACGTCTCTAAAACCCTTGTTTTGTTTTCTCCAGGAGACATGAAGAAGTCTCCAAATGTTGTGAATGGAACCGATGTGGATCAGGTTCTGGCAGGTTCTGATGGGCCTCAAAATGAGCAGATGGATGAAGGTGGTGGACTTGAGTTGCATATGCAGGAGGACACAAAGCAGATGCAGATGCCTACAGATACAGGGCAGCCTAATACAGCTGATCTAGACTCATCTATTCAAACATCTAAACCAGCTATAACAATCTCAAACGCTTTGGTGGCTTCAGCCTCAATCGCATCACCCCCTTTCTCTAAAGTTGAGCGCACTTTTATACACATCGCTGAGACAAGCCATCTGAATGTTATGTCTTCCAATAGTGGACAGGTCAGAGAAAGTGACACTGAGGTTTTAGCGATTGCTGAGAAGGTTCAGGTTGAAGGCAGATCACGGGGAAAGCAGATAACAGAGCAAGAGATCCATTCTGAAGTAATTTCTCAGACTTTTACAGAAGAACTTCAGGAACTCCAAATTTTGGATAAATCTTTGCCAAATGAGACTTCTTACAAACGTGACAGTGGTACAGTTCCTGTCTCCTCAGAGACAAAGGAACCCGTCCAACAAGAATCACTAATTGATGAAGATCAAGAAAAACAACCAGAAGATGAAGATGATGAAAAGAAGCCATCAACTAAAAGTGTGAAGCTTTCCAAACATCCACGGCCAAGGAGCAAGAGTCGAATTCCTCTCCTGCTTTCAGAAGAGGATGCAGGATCTGAACAATCCCTGTCCACCAGAGAACGTCTGAGAAGAAGAGCCATGCAGCAGGATCTAGCCCGGCAGGTTGTGGAAAAACAGAGACAGAGGCTGAATTCTAGATCCTCATTATCTTCTGGAGACGAGCCCAAGAGAGCCTCAGAGACTCTTTCTGTTACAGGCTCAGAGGAGGACGTTCACGAGTCTGATGATTCCCTCAACAAGCACAAGAAGGAAGCTGAAGAGAAGAATGTGACTGGATGGCACAGTAGGATCCCCAGACCAGTCACTCCAGTAAGGAGGCCTTTAACTAAACTGGCAGTTGCAGCTCCTGGTCTTGTTGTCCTACCTGGGCCTGGCACTGCACTATCAGAACAAAAACCAAGCAGTGGGTAAGTCTATCTATC
>JBAJNP010005663.1:0-28189 GCA_036877545.1 Yasuhikotakia modesta
TGTGTGTATATATATATATGTATATATATATCATATGTGTGTGTGTGTGTGTATATCATATAAACATCAAAACATTTTTTAAATATGTTACACAATACATTTTTGAGGTTCTAATGAGGTTCTAATGACCAAGCCATATAATTAATACAATGTCTGTTTTTAACATTTTTGTTACTTAATGGAAATGTTTCAGAAACATTCTTACAATCCAATATTGTAAGCTGGATGGCTGCCTGAAGTGCTGTGTGTGTGGAGGAGTGCAGCAAAGAGAAGGGGTGTGTGTGAGTAAAACATATGTTAAAATCACAGAGAAGTGGGTGAGATGCCTCATGCTAGAAAACAAACAGTCCAATTTTTAAAACTCTTCACTTTATTTACAGCTAGAAACAGCTTCTTACTTTCTGTCTATTTCAGACGTTCCCCTCATCATGAAAACATTTCATATGCATGTTTTGTTGCGATGTATTCTGTATCTGTAAACAAATTTTTTTATAAACCCTGAGTATTTTTACAACAAGAAACTGTCTGTTTCTTTAGACACTTCATCGCAAACGTTTATTTATGCACATTTTGTTGCGATTTACGTGCAGAATAAATATAAGATGTTATTTTAGAAGATCAGTAACTTTCTTGATTTGTAGGTTGGTAAAATACTGGGCAAAGAGAAATAGATTTTTGCCTTCATATTAGTGGCATAATTGAAATAAACCTTTAACAGTGGTTGGCAAAACATTTCACTCTTTGGCCCATTTTGACCAAATGCAATGATAAACATCTCATGCTGATATCTGTTTTTCTATTTTGCATCACAATGTTTCATATTAAAATGTTTTTTTTTTTATTTGTAGGTTCACAGGGAGTTATTACTGCACTCCCTTTGGCAATGGGAAGTCCTGATAGCTGAGAATTTCACTAATAGCTGGTTCATCACGGCTGGCTGATGACACCTCAACTCCATACAATTCCAGTATTTGTTTCTGAAACGTCACTCATCTGCACAATCCTACACAATGGCCAGCAAAAGGAAATCAACGGTTCCTTGTATGATTCCATCGAAGAGCAAGCATATGCGAGAGGACATCATATTGGGATGCTTACCTGAGCTCTTACCCACAATACCTGAAGACAGCATCCTCAGTATCTCAAAAGATGAGGAGACACAACGATTCCATGATGTCTCAAAACCTGAGGCGAAGACTTCATGCTGGGAAAGGGGAACATACAGCTGCCCTCCGTGCTGCTTTGATTCCGGAGACTTGAACCTGTTTCTCCATCATATGGACAACTGTCACATGGATTTTCATGCTCAACCAAACTTCTACTGTACGTCTTGTAAGGTCACAGCTATGAAGTTTGAAGGTCTCGCTTTACACAATGCAAAATCACATCCTGAACTCCATAAAGTGCACAAGAAGGTATCGCTACAAGTCACCAAACGAGATGGGGCAGTTACAGTGGAGCAAACCCTGTTTACAGAAGAGGATTTCAATGAATCCGGTATATCCACTACCAAGACACCCATAATGAAAATGACCAAAGGGGGGCACAAAAAAATTGTTGTCTCCCACACTGTTGAGGTACAAAGAGCTGAGCCTAGAAACGATAAGCCTGCAACTGTAACTAATGGCACGTCAGTAAGGACCTTTCCTCTAACGACATCACCGCAAATAGTAGGTGCCGCTGGTCCTCCCCCAGCGCATAAAATCCCAAACATGTTTGGCATAGCAGGGATGCATAACCGTGGCCCTCTGTGGAACTCTAATCTTTCATCCCCTGACTCAAACACTGACCTCCCAAAGGTCATGATCCCTCTAAGTAGCATCCCCACCTATGATCCAGCCATGGACTTGAGCAGCTTTCTCAAGACGTCCTTTGGCAAGTTCCCTTACCCCACCAAAGCAGAGCTCTGTTACCTGACAGTTGTGTCTGGCTTCCCTGAGGAGCAAATCAAGCTCTGGTTCACGGCCCAAAGGCTGAAACAAGGAATCAGCTGGTCTCCTGAAGAAATCGAGGACACGCGTAGAAAGATGTTCAACACTGTATTCCAAGCTGCACCGAAAACATCACAAAGTCAATCACATCATCATTTTTCCCAACCCTGTGTTTCTGTCCAGTCTCCATCTTTGAGCTCTAACTATATACAACACATACCAAAGGGAAGCGCCATGGGTTGGAAAGGAGGGGTCATAGTCAGTCAGCCTAGCGTGACCCAGGCCACATCGCTTAAGCAGCAGCCAGTGGTCCAGACGCCACATGTAAATATCCATCATGCTGTCATCCCTAAGGAAACTGGAAATGAATTAACTTTTCAGACAGCTGAGAACTGCAGCGTTGTAAACAGAGGAGGTAGCGTTAGCAATCATGGACACACTGGAAAAAGTGAGACTGGCTGCAGCACATCTAGCAAGACTGGCATTAGCTGCTTGCCTGGCGTTACCAAGAGCCAAAACAGCGGTTACAGCGAAGGCAGCATCATGAATCTGACTAACATTGTCAGGAAAATTGACTGTCATGTAAATGACAGAAACGCAAACGGCACCAGCAAATCAAATATCAGTTCAGCTTCCATTTATGGACAACAGAAAGCATCCAGTAACACTAAAGAAGGCAGCAACAGCAGCTTTGCCACCACCAGCAAATATAACAATGGAAGCACTTATAAAAGCACCAGCTACAGTACTATTTGCACTAAAAGGGAGGGAAACCTATTAGACCACACCAGCAAAAAAAGCAACACTGACACTAGTGTTATTTGTAGCAGCAGCAACATGCAAACTGAAGAGTTCATACCATCTCTTACCCATAGCCTGTTTCCCCAGTCTGGAAGTCTCATGGAATCTTCCCTTAGAAAGGGCAAATTACCTGAGCTACAGGGGACTCTGAAGCAAAGCTTTATTCATAACTCATTCCCAGAACAAAAGCAGGTTCTTGCATCTCAAGGTCTGCCTGTAAGGGAGGTCCATAATCAACGATTTGTTGTACGTTCTTTGACAGACACCCAGTCTGTTTTGGGGGGCTCATTTAGTAATGTTCCCCACAGCTCTTTTCACTCTAGTCCCACAACAAGTTCATGTGTTCAGGAGAAACCTAATCAACACTCCTCTCCATCTTTTTCTGCTCCCCAAGAGCAAAATTCTCCAAAAACCCTTCTGGGAGTGCCTCAGGTTCTGTCCCCAGACTTTACTGCCACCCATTACAAAGAACAAAATCCCAAGCACTTGCCTGCCTTAGACAAAGACTCTAAGCGTTTTGATGCAGAAAGGTTGCACTCTAAGAGAAATATCACTCAGAAAGACAGCGAAGGAAAGATCTCTGAAGAGCAGAGCAGATTGACCAATGCATTGTATAAGGCTGAAAAAAATGAGCACAGCAACCTAGTTGACACACTACATACCTTTGTAAACAAGAACACTAACAAGACTGCTACTAAACAAGAAATGCCACTTTTACATCAATACATACCAGAAGTGGACCAACGGGAAAACAACAGCTCATATCCTGAAGGGTCAGACATGAGTCCTATGAAGATAAATGTAATAGCATTGAACAAAGATGACAGGTTGTACAAGACCAACAGCAAGCAGCTAATGAGCAAGACATCTGAGATTTGGGTCAATGATGGTTGTCCCAGCCATGAAAATGAAACTTCAGAATGGCAGGAAACCTTTCAGCATGTACCGGTGGAACCTAAAAAACAAGGTGTTGTAGATCATATATTTGACACAGGTAACACTGAACCACATCAGCCAGACAACAACGTTACTGAGCAAATAAAACATGATCTTCACTCAGAGAGAAAAAGTATTTTTCAGAGTCTAGATTCTGAAGCTCCTGTGCTGCCAATTACTAAAAAGTCAAAGGAAAAGATGGAGGCATTAGACAAATCAGCTGCAGGAGAACAAGATTACTGGGAGATAAAGCATGAGGAGCATCAACAACCAATGGCCAACCAGAGTTTGAGGGGGCATCAAGCTCAAGACAGTCAGTCAAGGTAATTCAGTGATGCTTTGTTTTAGTCTTGGGTTATTTTCCCTGCTGAAAACACCAGCAAAACTCTCCAGCATGTTGCAGCTCTTCTTCTGGTCAGTAGCATAGCTGTGGTGGTCCACCAGTTACACTAGCATCACCCTGCATCCTCATGGGAATTTATGCTGGTCTTTTCAACAGGGTGTCACATTGTTCAATGCAGCACAAGCTGCTAAATGTTGTAGATTTGTAAACCTGAATGATCATGCATAAAAAAATCATTTTTTGATCAACTAATATTTGTTGCCAGTAGAAGAATTTGTCACTGTCTTACGCAGATGATTATGTCCTTTATTTAAAAAGCTATTTTTGGATTTAGTGGAGGCAGACCTAATGAATTATAGATTTACTCAAAGTGTGTCCAAACGTGAATAAATGATGAAAATTGTGTATAGCAAAGTGCTGGACTCTCTCAAGGAGCAATAGTCACAATGTGATGCTGTTTGCAGTGTTTGCCGGTCTTACCCATGATTTTTTTTTTTCTTTTTGCAGAGACTGTCTGAGAGGAGAGCTTCTGAAAGTTTAAGGTTCACTCCTCAAGAAGAAAAGATGGAGGATTCTGTACTCATCATGAAAATAAAATTTCTTGTTTTCTTTAATTATGACAGCAGATGAGATTGTAAAGTTTGTGATGGTCAATGGACTTGAGTTTGGCAGACTGCCAATCCGGAGAGTAGCCGCTTCAAATGTAGGTCTGATTTGATTTATGGACAAGTAAATTCTATGTAGGAAACTATGATGTATATGCTTGAAACTGCACTATCGAGGGTGTACTGGACGTTAGGAATGTCAGTTAGATATTGTGATACTTATTAATATGTCAAATAATCAGCACTTCTGCAATGCCTTGAGTTTTACGATATTTGTTAGCATATTCCAGTTTCTTCTTCTCTGTGTCCAGATCCCAAATACGTTCTTTATGGCTTTTTCCACACAACATTGAGCAGTTAACACATTGAGCGACAAATCATGCACTATAACTCGCTTTAGTGGTGTCTGTCTGCACACACAACAAATTGGCCAGACATTGCCTTAAACATCACCTTCCTGTTTCTATGACTGGCTGCACAAACAAGCTTTTCAGCAACTGTGTTGATGTGTGTATAAAGTGGGGATTTAAAATCCCAACAGAACTGCTGCTATATCTTTGGAGGAGGTGTTTTTTATAAGCATTAACAATACTATTATATGTGAAAAGCTTAAAAAAAAGAATTGTTAATTTATAGTGGAGAAAGTGTAAAAACTGTGTGCTTACAATCCAAGGGGGATTACAGTTCTCAAAGACAGTCTCAGAACACATGCTCTGCTAACTGGATATTCCCTGTGTTTATAGATGAAGTCAGGCTACTATACATGCATATATATATATAGTACATATATGCTATACATATATGTGTATATAGTAGCTAATATATATAGCCCACACATTATGCATCATTTATATGCTGCTAAGTTCAGACCATCCAAAGTGAATAACAGGTGCTTTTCATCCCATATTATTTGCATTTGTATTCAGTGTGGTTTCTCTTTTAAAGCTAACACAGATAATATCTGGACTCACAGTATTACCTACCCTTCAAGTCCCATTGTGCAGGTCTGTCTAAAGAACACGGTGCACTGGAGTGTTATCCTTTCTACACATTAAAAGTCTTTTGGTAATAAATATAGAATGTCAAATTTAAGAACTCGCATCTTGCATTTCACAGCAGAAATTCACACCAGGAATAAACAAAGATTTATTGCGTAGAAGCTTTCAGCATAGCAGGTATAGTAGATTCAGTTTGCATAAGCGCAAGTCCTAACATGTCGCTGCATGGCTTTTTTTGTGAAAATGCATCACGCATATAAAATGGTGAAAAATCTGTGCTGTTATGTTTCTTAGGCTGACACAAAGCTGATTTAAGCATCAGTCCTTAAACAAGAGAGGCAAATAAGGAAATCATCCCAAGAGAATAAATGATCAGAAAATTTTTGAACGCTAGAGTCACAGAGAGGTCCCTGGTACACTTTTCAAAACGAATGAAACCTTGCCTAAAACTACAGCTTGGCTAATACATCATACAGTCCTTTCTTCCAAGACAAACAGGCAGAGTCTCTTTTTTTTACGCTCCCCCTCTGAGTTCTGTTCTCAAAGCAGGACTTGGTTCTTATTTCACACGGTTCTGAGAACACAGGAAGTTCTTCAACCCATTATTGTAAGTAGAATGCATATATACATTTTTACAAAGGCACACTCGAACTCATCACAAGAACCATTATGTTTGGAAAGTCAGTTGAGACATTGGGAATCAGACCAGAGATTAATAAAGCTAAACAAAGTTGAGTCGTTAATAAAAACAATACACAGATTGCATTGTAAGATTATTTATTTTTAAATAACCTACAATTGAGGGAAAAAAGCAAAACAAAACATGATCAGAGGTTACGGCATGAGCTCAAAAAGTTGGAAAAGATTACATGGTTGCCACTAAACTTTTCTTTCCAGAATGGAGTGGAAAAACAAAAGAATCCATTAAAGTCCATGTTAAAATAATTCTATCCTTAATCTTGACACAATTACAAAATAAAACTGCTTAAATCATAACAGACTTGTTTTTGGCAAAATTGATTTCCCTCACATACCCTTCAAAGAAAAAAGCCACCTTCGTCATACCCTGAAACAATACATCCTAAATAGTGATATCTTCAAGTAACAGATACAGGAGTTTTTCTTTTTTTTAATGGAAACAGTCATTACACATTTAAGTTAAAACCAGATGGAGACACAAAGCTATGTAGACACAATCTGTAGGATACTGGAGACAACAGGGAAAAAGATTGGTTCACATTTACACTGGAAACAAGACCCTGATATATATATATAATATATATGCTGTAAAAAAAAACAATTCACATTCTGCTGTTTAAGGAAATAGTCAAAATTGAAGCTGTAGTCCCCGTTTCTCATCCCAGCATCCTACTTTGTGACTTTGATTTCAGTTTACACACAGACTTCCAACTCCAGTTTAATAGTGAACGATTCATGTAACTCACTTGAAACACACAGCTTATATTTCCCATAAAATATCACACCTGGTGTACGCATTTCATCTTCTAAAAAGGCGTGTGGGTGTACTTAATTTTGATTTTTTAAATCTTCTATTAAAATATAGAATTCATTATTAATACAGGAGGGCTAAAAATACAGCAAAACTAAAATGAAACGATCCACAAAGCAGTTTGCAGTTGAATACAGTAGCTATAGGACCACATAGTTCATAGTTCAGACATCTTCAAACCCCTGTTTCCACAGTTTGGGGGGGTGGAGAGTGAGACAGTAAAAGTGTTCAAAAGGTCAAGCCACTGATTCTCCAGTTCCTGGCTTCAGACCATGCAACCTTGTTAAGAACCTCCATACTTCAATATTTTTAAAAACTGACCCAACAAAACCCACAAGATTACTGGTCACAGCCTAAAATCAGTCACTCAGATCATGACATTCAGTCAGCCTCTCGACACAATGCTTGCTTCACATCTATTCCCGTGACAGGTTAACACCTGCTGGAAATCACTTATACTAAAAGTATCTATTAAAAATAAAAAAGATGGGGTGGAGGAAGAATTAAAATCACAAGGAGGATTTAAAATTCAAAGTCTTTGTCAGCCATGTCGATAGCCCAGGCAAACTTCTCGCGCTGAGTTTTGTTGTAGATCTTCTCTATTGGAATACCAAACTTTTTGCACCTGGAGGACAAAAAGAAAACGAGAATAAGAACCAGAACAAGCAAGAAATGAATCCAACAAACACATTTTTCACTGCCAAATGTATCGATTAAATAGTGTTTTGAAGTGCCTGTATGTTCTTACCAGGCTACAGAGATTCGTGGGTCCAGGTAGTTGAGTTTGGAGGTACCCAGAGCGATTTGCTTGTTCTCTTCTCGATCAGTGGCCTGTACCTCCAACTTCATCAACTGTTCCTCAGCCCTCTGCACGGCTTTCTTCTTGGTCTCCACGGTCCTAGGTTGCCAAAACAAATCAACATTAAATGCAGCATACAATCGCATATGAACACACAATGAGCGTCAGAGGGCCAAATTCAGTTGGGCGACCTTCAAGCAAATATTTTGACACTCACTTCTTGGATTTCTCATCTCTGCGTACTTTGGCGTCAGCCTTGGCACTTTTCAGTTCTCTTTTAGCATCAGCAAGCTGTTCCTTCTTTGCGTCAATCTGGTTTTAATGAACAAGTGAATGCAGGAAAGACAAACATTTAGATGGTCTAGCAGACCTCGTACTAACAACAAAAAAAACTCACCGACGCGGAGGCAACGAGGACAAGGTCACAAATGTCTCATACCTTTGTCTGAAGATTTTGCATGGACTTCTCAAATGTCTTGGGTGGTGCCCTCTGGTGGTTACACAGGATGGCTACTGCCCTGTTAGCCCGATTGTATGAGAGGATCTTTGCAGGAACGTTGTCTTCAGCTGAAGAAAGCACAATCATCACACGCTTAAATCTCATCAAGCATCGTTATTAAGCGACCGCATCCATCTCCATCAACCATTTGGTTTCTCATGTACAGTGAGGTACACTATGAAGTACACTTACAGGTCGTGAGCTCATTCAGCTGCTGCTGCAGCGTGATGGAGGCGTTGTAGGTACGGAACACTTTAGCCGTGAGACCGTCCATCAGCTCCTGAAGATGCTTGTTCAGAATGGAGGTCTGTAGAACAATCGTTGTCGTGTTTTTAAAAACGTTTGTGACATTTGCAAAATGTAATATCCCAAGATGAAACAACATGACTTACATTCAAGCGGTCGAAGAGGTCATCCTCTGGTTCCTTGTCCTCCATAAATAGCTGCAGATTTTTAAAAACCTGAAACAAATTCAACATGGGGTTTCAAACAAGTGCCACAAAAGTCTGCTAATCGATAATGCTCAGCTGTTGCATTTACACAGAGCAGTAAATAGGTAATCAAGGTTCTTATAATAGCACCTTTCACAAACCCAAGGACGCTAGAATGAATGCATACAATGAAAAGCATACCAAATAAAAAAAACAAACAAAAAAAACAGACGAGTGCCATTATACAAAACATAAACAGGTTTAGCAAGATGACAGACAACACTTCAACAAAACAGATTGGAAACACCACAAACTGGCATGAATTGTGGATTACAGAATAGGAGGCAATCAAGAGACATCAGAGTAAATGAGTTTTCAATTGAATTTTGAAAATATCAAGAGATGAGACATGTAGATATTGGGAGAAGGTTTACAGTTAATAACTTGACAACTTCAGCATGCGGGCAGGGACATAAAAATGGATCAAGTAATTTGCACACTGTGGTGTTAGAGTATGGCAAGCGGTAATTAGGATTTTACAGCAAGTTACTGAGAACCAATAAAAAGAGACAGAACGGGAAAGATAAAGGCTTTCTTTTTTTCTTTAAGAGAGAAGCAAGAAGGTTCAAAGCAATCTTACCCTTTTCTCTACAGGAACTTTGTTGTAGTATCTAATGGAGTCTTTACCCAGGAAGTCAAATTCCACCACATACTCCTGCCCATCCATCTCCTGGTGCAGAGTTAGATGTTCCACTCGGAGCGAACAGCAGCCCACAGTGTCGGCCGTCTCTCCTTCCTCCTTCTCATTACCCGCTCTCAGAGCCAGCTGCACCACGAGGGAAATATGGACAAGATGCGTAACATTGTTCTGCTTTGCAACTTCGGCTCCATCTCAAAGATATTACCACACACAAACTCTTCGGCGAACGTACGCCAATAGACAGAAAATGGATTTTAACCGGCCCAAGTGCTTTGAGTGCATTTTAAATGAGTAATGCTGAACAGGTTACCGAGATAATTCATCACATGCTTTCTGGGTCATGGTCTTAACACTGAGGATGTTATAAATATTGATTAAACCAATACAAACCTTGTCAATGAAGTAAAGAGCAACGGCTCTCTGCCGGATTCTCATCTCTTTGGACTTCCAGTCCTCTCTGTACTGCGCACGGATCCTTTCCACACATTTCTTCAACCGGCGGGCAGTCTCATACTTTTGCCAATCTTTTTCCCCCTATACAAGACAAAAGAGTCAAATAGGGTCAATGAACAGAAGTGTTAACCCACTCAAAAGGCCTTGATTGCGTTTAGTTGCTCTATACTTGGTTCCACATGTTGGTTTACCTTGATTCTTGAGCTGGGGTTCAGCATGATGTATTTGATGGAGCCTTGGATGTTCTCAGTCCAGGAAACCAGCCACGTCACCTTGTTATCATGACGCACTTCCTTCCACTTGGTTCCAGGAGGTGGTTTAGGATATTTTGAGTCCCTACGATTAAAAAAAAACCCAGAACTTAAAACCACTTTTCTCCATCAGTGGGTTGATGATGGACTAGGATGAAGGTCTCTTACTTGCTGCAGTTAATGATGATGTCTTCGGGTCGGATCCGACGCTTCAGCATGCCCATTTTTGGATGGTCACCACGGCCACGGAACAAGCCCGGAGGCTCAATACGGAAGTTGGCAATGCGTTCTTTGTGATTGTCCATAACGCAGAAGCCGTACTCCTGAAGAATACGCTCATTTTCCTCTTTAATTTTCTGAAGAGAGAAACGGACACGTCCACTTATTTAAAACACAGAAGAACCACGTAACATCACAACAGGACATTTTTGAGGAGTGAAATTCAGCCCACCAGTTTCTCTTCTTTAGTCATGGCTTTCCTGGCTTCAGACTGAGCTTTGAAATATTCACTCATTTCAATGAAATTACACTTATTCAGGTCTGTGATTTTGGATTTCTCCTCAGGCGTCATTTCCTGAAACAGTAATCAAGATGAATAAACTCTGGATACTCACTACCGTAAAAACAAAAGGGTTAGGTGACATCTATTACCTTCCGCCAATCCTTGAAAAAGTTTTTCCGAAATATATCTTTTGTGGTGTACTCATGGTCCAACATTTTTGCAAAGAACGTTGCCACCTCCTCGGCCTCGTTGCTGAGCTTCATGGGTTTTCCTGGTGAGGGAAGACCACAAAATCATGTTCAATGTTCAACAGCTTCTCAATGACATTTTCAGACTATTCAAAACTACCAGGAAACCTCAAACTTTTCTACTACAAAAAGCAAAGAGCAGAAATTTAAAGGACAACATCCAAGGGTAAGGAACGTGGTGATTATCTTAGTTGAGAAACCTACATTGCATTTTGTTCCATTAGTCTGTTCAAAACCAAGAGGACATGTGTGTTCAACAGAGCATAGAGCTGTTTAAACATTTGAGTTTCGTTTTAAACAGACAAGAAACTTAACCACCCAACATCTGCTCCTCTCACAGTTTTGATGCCAGTCCAATCAATATAAACCCGTTGCTAACTACCTACCTCACCAATGTGAGGAGTCAATTGATTACGTACCATCATAATAAAACTTGACGTTGCTGGGAAGAGGGTCATAGGGTGGAGCAAAAACAGGACCTTTGTGTTCCAGAAACTTCCATTTCACACCATCTGTGTATCTCTCTTCCTCCCACCTAAAGGCCGTGAAAGCACAACAGATGAAAGGCAAGCAAACCAACATTCCAGCACACACACAAATATAAAAAACTGCTCCGCAAAGAGCCGGAACAACGAGGGTATTTGTGATGTGCAACATATCCTCAAATAAATCAAAACAGACTGAAGTTCACTCTAGTCTAGTAGTCAGCCTACAATTACTTGACCATCAGAGGATGTGAGACTAACCATTTCCACTTCTCTTCCGGCTCTTTCTTTGCCTTTTTCTTGCCATCTGTGGCAACTTCTCCTTTTTTGTCTTTTGTCTTCTTTTTGGGCTTGATGTCCTACGGTGACAACGTAACAAAACATCCCAAATTATTAACGTTTTTTAAGAAGAAAAATTACAACCTGGCAATTTCATCCGCATACCTCCTCTTCCTGTTTCCTTTTCTTTGCTTTCTTTTCACTTTTATCATCTTCGGTTTTAATTTTTTTGGGCTTGTACTCAGCGCTGAAGGAAAGATCGAGAAAAACAAAGACTGTCTAAACAAACGTCTGGCAACCACACGCACGATTCAATTTCGGTCCCATGTAACCATTGTCTTATTTGCTCTAAAGCTTCACAAACAACATTCAGAACAAAAGATTAGTGGATCAATGCTTTAGCGTGACAGCAGATGATTGTGAGGTTCTGTTAATCAGATTCCGGGTGGCCCGCGAACGCAACGTCAACTCACTCCTCATCGTCGTGCTCCCTCTTCAGCGACCGTTCGTGTTTGGGCGAGTAGTAGAAGTCGTTCTCAGGTTCAGATTTTATGACAGGACTGTGTAAGAAGAAAAGAAACTCATTTTATCTTTTCTGAGATCCCTTAAATTGTTTCAAGATAAATTCATGTTTCAAATTATTTCCATGACAGGTTTAGATTACAACCATGCTATTGAGCTTAAAGGGGTCATATCACAAAAACATTTTCCTTGATCTTTTGAGATAAAGGAGTGCATTGTACTACAAAAACATGTTGTTACTTTCAGCACTCAAAACTTGCTCCCTGGGCCAAACAGACCATTTACTAAAATTAAACTGGCTTTTTCTGACCAGGGGACATATTTACAACTAACACTGTCTGTTTGGTTCACAGAAACTTGGTAAAAAAAAAATGCATAAAATGGAAGAACAGCACCTGGAATGCTGTATAAAGGGTTGGTGTGGAGGGGGCTGGACTTAAATGTAAATTATGACAGGAAAAAAATTAAGCAAGCATGAGTCACTTCAGAAGAACTCAAAACTGTGATTTGACCCCTTTAACTCACAGGTATGAGCTACACAACAGCAAAACTATCCCCCATTACCATTACTCTAGGTTCCTCGCTCACCTTGCAAATCCATTCTCCTTCTCTTTTTTGGGCTTACCGTCAAGAGACTTTTGAAGAATGAAACAGAAAGGAGAGAAAGAGGTCAATAACAGCACTCCATATTGTGTGAATCACAAAAGACTATTTACAACGTCTCCTGAGCCAGAGGCCTGAACTCATAAAACTACTGCAATGTGAAAGTAACAGAGGAATCTGCCCACCCGTTCCTCCTTTTTCTTCTCTTTGTATTTGTCCTTCTGCTTGTCTGAGGATCCATCTTTGAGCTTGAGTCTCTCTTTATCTTTGTGCTTTTTTTCTGAGGAGTCCCTGTGTTCGCTGCCAAAACGCAATAAAACACGTGATCTGATTGCCACAATGGCACAGCTCATCAACAAAAACAGCTTCGAATAGATGTTGTTTACAAAGGAAATTACAGTAAAGCCAACTTTCCTGTGGTCTGAAACACTACAGGCCACACCCTGCTTATCAAACCGCATAAAGAGTTAAACAACACTGTAAACTGTCTATGTAGCTACAGTAAATGGAAACTGTGACGACAGGAGCCCAGTGGAGAAAATAGTGCCAAAATACCTGTTGCTGTACTTTGATTTCTCACGTTCTTTGTCTTTCTTGTGGTCCTTGTGTTTGTGTTCTTTGTCCTTGTATTTATCTTTATGTTTGTGAGAATCTGCAAACAAAGAAATTAATATGTAGCACATTCAAAAGACATCTGGCAC
Organism: Yasuhikotakia modesta; assembly: GCA_036877545.1. Lineage (NCBI taxonomy): Eukaryota > Metazoa > Chordata > Actinopteri > Cypriniformes > Botiidae > Yasuhikotakia > Yasuhikotakia modesta. The sequence goes on from JBAJNP010005663.1 coordinate 13,598, forward strand.
TCTGAAACAGGAAAGCAAGATTTTAAAAAAGATTGGTTTTAAAAGGAGGGTTGAATGTAGCAAGAAAAACAGATTTAGTCAAATTGAAACAGTACAGAGTGATTCAGTAATGTAACTATAGCCTATAGAAACAAACACTATTAAGATCAATTCACATTGAATAACACTGTACTACAACTAGTCTCAGGAAACACCATTTTGAATCGGTCTGCTCACATCTAAATGTGAACTCATTTCAGATCCACCAGCATGAGTCTGCCAAACACCGAAGACCATTCAAAGACACCTGGTTTGAAAGAAGTACAACGTGACACATTTTCAGTTGTCCTTGCCTGACCTACTGCAGACACATTAGTCACACCTTGTAGTTTTTGGCACTTCAGCTCTGGAGGTGAAGAGTCCAGATTTTACTCTCAACTATGTATGGTGTTTATAGAAGCCCCATTCTTTGCTGGGTTCAGTCGAGCATGTTTACTCTGAGGACTGCTATTGCTTTAGGAAATGTGTAGGCTGTTCGGTTAGATTGGGTTACAAGAGAGACAGACGTATGCCTCAGATACTAAAGTAGACTGTAAGAAAGAAATGGTGTTTTGTAACCGGCCCCAAGCAAAAAGATCTCTTGTTCTGTTGTGAAGACCGAAAGAATGAACACTGAACTGTACAAGAGGTTTTGGAATTTAAACAAACCCAAATGTCATCCTTTAAGACCACAGAAACGACTGAACTTGTTACTTTAAAGTGCATTCAAGCATTAAGACAGTCATGCATGAATGCATTAACAAAAGCAACAATTTTCCTATACCTCTACGCAACAACGTGCATCAGTAAAGCGCAGTATTTGCTGATGTGAGGATAAGTCACAGATGTGTTCTGCAGGCCTTTATTTCTTTAATAACACAGAACTCACCACATGCATTATTTAACACGAGGGAATCATTTACGTCGCCATTTTACGCATGTAAATGAACAAAAATACAATCGTTCACCATGTTCAAATCGCCCTTCAGCACAACACATGCACGTCCTAGAATGAGAGAGAACGTTTGTGAACTGTACCCTCTAGTGGACAAGCCTATTGTCAGCAGTAACGTTACAGGCATTTTTACAAAATGGGGAAATACAATACAAAACACAATGAATACAATCTGTATACGAGAATCAGAAGATACAAAACACATTAAATGCATTAAGTTGAAATATGCTACAATACAAACAACCTCTAAGCTTGTATATTGATAATGTATATGTAGTACACGATGACCTAGTTGGGGTTACGTCTTTACATACGACATTTAACAGTGTTAAATGTAAATGTTAAACAATAGCTTTACTGGTTACACAGTCCAATACAAATGTTGTCTGAATGTCCTAACACATACTATAAAGAATTAAATGTCTACAGTATATAAACATCACACCAGAATGATGATAAATGTAGTGTACTCACAAATGTTCACTCTGTCTATGTAAACGCATTATTAATATTGACCATTATTAACAAGGATAAAAAATGTAATAAATGCATCTACAATCACATGTAGCCTCAGTTAAAAAATAGAGCTGTCAGTGTACATAATACACTCGGTATGAATGTATAGACAACTATATAAATGTTAACAACAGCTATTTAATGAATGAGCACAGACATGTGGTGCACATCCAAAACACTAAATACTACATAGTGATAAAAAAACACAATACAGCGCATTTAAATGATTCAATAAACGTTGAGAAGGTATTACCTGTATAATGGTTTATGCAAGTCATAAAAAAACAATTTGGAGAGTAAAGCAGTGAGGCTGCTTGTCATGACACGCCAAAGTTTGAATCAGTATAGAAACGGGAAACAGACAATTACGCCTCACTTTTCCTACAGATGTCTGTGCAAAAACAAACTACAATCACAAAGAAAACTACAATCACAAAGAAAACTACAATCACTTGAGCAAAGCCTGTCACACTGTGCTGCGGTCTTACATGACTCAACTGATACCCCACCAATAATTTGACACTTATAAGAAACAGTGGCCTAGGTGCAGTTAACCCCCCCCCCCCAAACTTCAAGTTTATAAAACCTTCTTTATGAACTGAATACACATTTTGACGCAAGTATACACACCAGTGTGTCATGTCGTGAATAAGTTTAAACGCCTGTGGACGCCTCCATAATCAAATCATGATTTATTAATGAATGCATATATTTACACAAACGCTTTAAATCGGTATGTGCGTGAGGTTGCGTGTGTATTTTGCTGCGTGGATGAGAAACGGGTCACGCACGTTCAGTCCTTTGCCTCCATAAACACGTCGATGTTCACTTAACGTTCATTACACTCAGACCGCTACAACCAGAAAAAGAAAATGGCGCAGAGACTAAGTCCTCAACCCCCGAACCCTCACTTTCACAAGCCTCGCAGGACAATTTGTATGACTCTAAAAACAATCAACGCACGTTAATGGGCAAAAAATATATTTTTCTTTCGAAATCGCCCTTTTTCGGGCACTTAAGGGCAGAATAAGTACGATTTTAAAGGGCTCAATGTGAACAATAGGCGCTTGTCAGGGAGCGAGTGGGGACTTAGTCTCTGGGACGCCATTTCTGTCCTTCTAACTAACTGGTCGCCAGGCAAGCTACTGAGCAATCAGATCAGATACACATGTAGCAGAATTGTGTTTAACAATAATGTCGTGGTTCGTCAAAGCCCACTCACCATTATATCTGGATCCCGAGTCGATCTGCGGAACAAACAGGGGTGCACAAGTTAATGTTAAATCGTGGCTGCTAACTTTCAACTTGATGCTACTCAGATGGCTAGCGCTGAAGCTAGCAAGCCTGATAACACAATAGCGTTTAAATACCACGGCTGCGGAGGATCGTGGTGTGAATAAAGTTTTGAATCGTAAAATTAAGTCTTGTTTAGGGAGTGTTTATGTAAGAAAAGCCACAATGGACAACGCGATCTGACAGGATGTAATAATTTCATTCAAAGCAGACTTCTGGTGCACGTTAGCTTAGCATGCTGAGGAAAAACTGCCGCTGCGGATGGAATTTAAACAGGCGAGCTAATGAGTACAAACCATCGAGAAAGAGAAAAATAATGGACAACGTTAAATCACAAACACTTTACCTGGGAATCGTTGTGGGAATGGCCCCCACTCATTTCTAGGGGTCTTATGATTAAAATAACACAGTTAAAAGCTTGTTAAAGTAAAATGCCGGCGAAGAGCTGTGGGCAGAATGAAGAAAGACACAGTTGTGTAACAGACCAAGCCCGAAATTTGAAGCACTGCGCATGTCTGAAGTGTTTAAAAGGATAAAAAAGGCGTTTTTCCTGCCCCTCGCTCCTCCCACAAAGCGTGTCCGCACGGCTCCGCTCTGTGACGTCACCACCATAGCCACGTGGTAACAGACAGGGACAGGAAAGGCATGTTGAAATAATTATTAATGTTAAAATAATAATTATATATAATGGTTGCGATAATAGTTATAATCATCACTGGTGATCAGGAATGCTACTTGGTGGCATCGCAATTACAAAAAACTTTATAATACACCCCTCTCAGAGTTAGAGGCCAGTTCACACGTGTTAATATAGCTTCTCCAGCCACGTGTAAGACAAGAAATAACTATAAACCTCTTCCAACTTTTCACCTACTGAGTGAAGAGTAAATACAGTAAAAAGTTACTCATGTAAGGTCAATATAAAAGAAAGTTTCATTCGATTAATATGATACCATTATAAAGGCTGATGAAATTAAGTTATCTATCACATCATTGTATTTATAGAGGCTATGGTTATTAAAATATGATTCCCCTTTATAACATTTTTGTTTACTAGTGTAAACATACAATGCATAGTTGTACAGTTAGTTTAATACTTAATTTTAGTCATTTTAAACTACATAGTACAACAGGAATGCATTGAATCAGACTAATGCGCAAATGTTTTAGTCTATAGCTTACATCAGTATACTATATATACGATTCCAATATTCACTATTAGTGTGGTCCCTCTTAAAAATGTGTTACATAATATTAATATTGGTGAGACCTAGTTTTCTCTAATTAGTGTAATTCCCCTTATTTATAATAAAATTAATATTTGTCATATTATTGTATCAATTATAATAATTTTAAACATCTGTTGTATGAAAGACACAGGTGAAATCAATGTAAATATGCATAAATATTTTAATAATATAAATATAAACAGAATCTTTTTTAAGTAATCTTTAAAATTAATTATATTCTCAAATTACACAGTAAAAACCTTCCCAAACCTTTACATCAGCATCTAAAAGTATTTCCTTTTAAATAACCTTCATTGAAAATCATTATTACAGTTTATTAGTAACAAAAGAACAGATTGTACAAACCAAACATAAGTGTCCTTTATGACACAAAGGCACAGAGGAGGTAAATGGTATCAAATGGCTGGTATGATCTGTTCATTGTTGATGCTGGGGTTGATTATCTGTGCTCTGATATAGACATATGTATGAATCACCCAGCAGTCTCTGCACAGGCTCGTTCCACAGACTCAGATCTGCTTTGGAGAGCTCCTCTTCGGACTGAGAAAGGAAGTCTGCAACCTCTGGGCAGGCCCTCACAACGGGAATGTTGTAGCCACTGTTATCATCACCTAAGGATTCAAATGACATTATGATTGTTACATTGTTAAATCCAGGTTCCCATGTTTGGGATGTTAAAAAGCATGTGGGCAAACAATCAATAGTCAGAATGATAGGAAAACGGCACACAAAGACACCCCAAATGATTGTGACGTACCATATCGGTCACCCATGCTGTCAAAGAAAATCCAGGACCGTGGGTCAGGCCCGTATTTTACGAAAGAGACGTAATGGCTGGTGTTGATACAGAGAACCGCAAAGAGCTGCATCACGTTCTTCTGTACAGGTGCATCAGCGGATACATGATCTGGAGCAGTGAGCCGGTGAGGAACGTGTTCCTGTCGGAAGGGATGAATGTGAACCTGCAAAAAGAGCGATAAAGGTCAGGTCTAACCAAAGATTATTGAATTAAAGACACCACAATTCTATTACAACGAATGAGGGACATTGCAACGCTTAGAGGAGCTCACTGCAGAACGTCAGCAGCCTAAAACCAAATGAAAAATTGTTTTCATAGCGCTATTTGAGCTTAGAACAAAGCACTTTAGTAAGTGGTCTGAAAAATAGCGTTTTATTGTCACCATAGCCAGTGAATTTATAGATATCTGTCTTCCCTCATAGCTGCCTGGAGATGTTTTAAAAATAAATCATGAGTGAACAGACTTTCTTAAAGAGTCTTTGGATTGTGACAAGCACTTGAGAGAATAAAGAAGTTATAGGAGGCATAGAGTTACAGAAATACCACACTTCATAAGGGGAAAGGTTGGAAACCGCAAGATTAAATTAAGGCTGAAAGTACCTGCATGTTGCAGGTGGAACAGTACTGCTTGACTCGGCCCGGCTGGAGTTTGTGATCCATCAGACACTGAGCGCACTCATACTCCGCCAGACGGCCACACAAAAAACATTCCCGGGGAGCTGCCAAAAAAACACAAAGAAATTGAGGCTGATGTTGCACCTGCTTCCACCAAACAACTGTTATTAGCATCAGATAAGTTTCACTTATTAAAAAGACTGTACGCTTGAACGCACCACAATGCAATAAGTCTGTAACATCCAGCTCTGTTGAGGGAATGATTTTGGAAAACATCTTGAAATTCTTGCCGAACCGCGGCATCTGAACTATAAGACATGATGGAATCTGAAACAAAAACGGCTTGAATTAAAAATACATACCTCAGTCTGGCAGACAGCTCCCAGACATTATGCATGCAAATTAGGCCCAAATTTGGGGTGTGCAGATCACCGCACATCTGTGCCCATGACCGGCTGTAATTCAATGATTACTGCATATAAATCAGAGCTGTCATTTTCTCTCTGTGCTGTATCTGCTGCTCATTGGACTGTTTGTTTGGTTTAATGTGAATGGTTGGTAACCCGTGATATGCTGCTGTTATTTACGCTCAAAGTGTATATTAAGTGTTTGCACAATTCTGTTAAAAAAGTACCATAAATACGTTTGATAAACGTATTGAACCCTGATAAACTTGACAAAGAACACCAGTGTGACAGCATTAACCCAAATTACCTTTGTTGTCATAAATATAATAATAATAATAATTATAATAATAACTGTTTACAGTAAAGTACAAGAAACTACAAGCAAACCTCCTCAAACTTGAGATGACTTGACGCCAGCGAGATCTCAAGCAGCTGTTGAACAGAAGGCGCTGCCCCCACCTGACTCCTCTCCACAATTATCTGATGTGTATAGGCATCTTGTGACAGCCCTCCATGTGACCTAAAACAGCAGATGCAGGTGTTAAGATACACATCTTTATACACGTGTGTGCGTTTGTGTGTGTTGTGTCAACATCAAAAAGAAACTTTCGTTTCTGAAATACAAAAAATATTTTTAATCCCAGTATACAAAACAAATTTGCTCAGTATGACACATTTGTGGAAAATGTTGAAACTGATTTATGGAAAATCTAAACAAAAAAACATTAAACCAACCTGAATTTGAGCAACGGCTCTATGTGTAAAACATGCTGTAGTAGGATGGTGATAAACTCTTCTGGATCTGTAGGAAATCGTAGACAAACATCTTAATAATAATTAAGGTATCACTGGACAACCAGAAAATCAGATTCACTCAGTTCTTGCACTGTGCTGGTGTTGTACTGTATGTTATCTAATATTGCTTATCCATAAACTCATGTAATTGTCCGAGATACATGTATCAGACTGTACAGAACCACACAATCATGACTCAAAGAGTTGTATTTATGTTGTGTTTAATTCATCTTATCATTTTGAATTGACAATGTGCATTACAGTAGATTTATCCGAGTTGTTTTCTTTGTGCAGATAAAATGGAAGAAGGAAGTGTTCCCTGTGGGATAAGGAATACCTTTCTCATCCGTGGCAAAAGATTTGCAGCCTAGCTGTTTACGAAAGTTCATCACACTCTCTGCTGGGACAAAGCCAGACCTGTGGCGAGAAGAACAGGTCAGATGTAATGAGATGTAAATGCATTGATGACTGTAAACACACAAACCCATATGAAGTCTGTTGGCTCAAGCGTCTCAACTGTGGCTATATGTTGTTATGCTAAATATGTGCTACACTCATGTTTTCGTTGGACACGATGTGCCGTCTCACATAAATCAAGGCGTTTAGGGTTTAGCTTACAGGTTGAAATCTAAGGTTTATACCTGCGTAAATGGTTCACAATATCTCGTCTTAAAATGTGTGAAATGCCTTCCTCACTGCTTGCTGATTGGTTAAAGATTCTGTCAAAACCGGTCGATGATGTAAACAGACTATAAAATGGAGAAAAAAAAGAATTAACAGTTATTTCAGCAATCAATACATTGTCAACAACATGCAAGCACCGTGAAATAACACAAACACGTGAACACTACAAACATGTACATACAAAAAGCTTTCCTGTAGCTCAACTGGTAGAGCATTGTGTTAGCAGCACAAAGACTGTGGGTTCAATCCAAGGGAATACAAGTATTGATAATCAATGCATACATTGAGTTTACTGTAAGTCGCTTTGGATAAAAGCATCTGCCAAAGGAATAAATGTAAATAAATGTAAATATTTCTCAAACTCTTACCTGAAGAGAGTCGCGTCCAGATAGCAGGAGTTGAGATGACCCTGGATTCCCCTCATTCTGCCAACCAGTCGGGAAAAAACGTCCTTCTCACCAACAGGAGGAACATCGTCTAAATCCTCCGGTATTGTGACTAAAAAGTAAAAGTACTTTTCAGGATAAAATAATCCACATATTCATGATTCCATATGTGGAATAAATAATCTAAGTATGCAACTAAGAATTGCAAAATAATTACTCTTGTGTAAATAATAAATTACACTCTTTTTTTTAAAAAACAAAATACTAAAGGCTGGAGAGTCTCACCTGGGGGAATCTCTGTTGGGTCTGGAACATTATTTAAAGGCAAACTGAACAGAAACCTGCTGTCTGGCTTGCAATCCTTCAACGGCACAAACAAGGCAGTGTTTCCGTTACAGGTGAAATATCGCTTGGTACCGAACATACCATCGGAGCAAGTTATTATCTCATTGTCCTGAAAGATATTTAAAAGGGTAAAATTGGTAAAGACATTTTATTATCATCATTCATCAAACATCACATACCAGGCGTAAATTGTTCACTAAACAAGCAGCTCACCAGCTCAAGTCCTGCCCAGCAAGTTTTTTTGCCTTCTGGAACGCCAATCCACCTGATCACCCCATGCATGGTTATTCCATTGCTAGATACCACCTCTACCATGGATCCCACCTCCAACGAATAATGGGACAAGGCCTTAATGGAGCCGGACATGTCCTGCTTGCGGAATTTAATTCCTTGTTTCAAACCGAGTGACTTGAGGGCCGGCATTGAATTGATGCGAGTCACAGGCTTCCTGTTCAAACCTTAAAAGGAAACAAATGGGTATATCACATGACACATCACCTGAGTAACCATCTGCCAATTCCTAAAATGTTCACCTGACTTCATTCCTGAGACGTATGAATAAACCTCTTTAGTTTTGGTATGAAGTAGTTGTGAGTTAGTTATGTAGTTATGAGTTTTGAACGGATAGTGCATTGCAATCTGCAATTCCTAAGACTGTTTTTCCAGTTTAAGATGACAATCTTTTATGCAGTCTATTCACAGGAACTTTCTCCTTACAGAAAAAACCCAAACTAAATCTACAGGAACTACCTGGGGCAAGAAAACTGATACTTTCTCTTTGCAATTCCGAAAGAGATTTATGCAGTTGACAGACGTTTTATTCAAAGCAACTTAAAACTGTACATTTCAGATGTATGTTTTTAGCAGCACGTGTGTTGGGATCGAACCAACAACCTCTGCCATGTTAATGCCCTACCAGTTAGGCTACAGGAGACCTTATATAAGTTACTCACCCACAGAAGAGCTGATTGTCAGTGGTTGCCTGTAGCTTAAATTTGATGGAAACACTTGTATGATGTCTGCTGCACTGAACATGGGCAAAGGGACAGACTTCTTTGTCAAAATTTCTTCCTCAGTGTCCTGTGAAAACAATTAAACACAGCATATATTGTTTGTGATGTATAGTATCTAGAGGTTGATCTGCACTTATGTCATAGCTGAAAAATGCACTTTAGATTATATAACACAGCTATTGCATGTTGATTTAGGCTGTGATAAGAAAATGCTTATGTGCTGAACGCATGTTTTGTTGACGCACCTACTATCCTCTATATGCAAATCATATAAAGTTATTCACAATCATTATATATAAAGAAAATAGGTTAATTGCATGAACTTTTTATTACTAATTTCATTGAAGAAAAACTTAAAAAGTGACTCAGTTATTTTATTGCAGTTGTCTGTGCACTCTTTTAAAAAGTTTGTGGAAATTTTACGCAAAGGTAAAAATGTAATGAAAAAGTTGGGTCAATCTTCCCGTCCTTACCACTATTTCCAGTTCAAATCCCAGCATGTGTAAATCTTTCTCTTTGTCTTTCTTGCCGATCTGCACCAGATTTTTGACCCGGCACGGCTGAAAGTCCTTCTTGTACCGAACCAGGACAAGATCATCCTGCGCGAGGTCACAGATTGAGCCGAAGAGCTGAAGGTTGCATAAGAGCTCCAGTCGCCTGCTGGCGGGGGAGACGAACAGAAGCAGCTGAGCCTGATGCCTGGAGATCGGATAGGTGTCTGTCTTCTTCACCCTGCCGGTAGTCCTTGAGCTACCGCTTCCTCCATAAACCGGCCCCTCCAGCTCTCCTTCTGGCGTCTGTACATCCGCGCGGCCGATGCATCCGCGGCTGAAGCCCTTCTTACTTCTCCTGACCACTATGAAGTAGCCCTTAGTTTGTTCCTCGTTCAGATCCATGTTAAGAAGTCAGATCTCAATGTTTGCACCCCGCAGCTCGCTGGTTGTGTGACAGCGGTCGCGCTATGAAGACTGAAGTATTTGTTTGTTATCTGGGAGACGGCTGTGATGTCATGCGCGTGACACCGACACGACCTGTACTTATGAAAGTCAGATCACAGATAACGCGACTGTAATACAATTATGATTTATTTGTACGCATTGTTTGACTACCGACTGTCACTATAGTGAGATAAAATAAAGCTGTGGAGATTTTTATATAAAATTAACTAAAAAGATACAACTATTGAGATTTCAAAGAGAGGCATTTTCATGTCTACATAACACCTTAAAGACAGGTTTAAAGCCTAAAGGCTTTTCTGAAATATTTTTGTTATGCTAACTGAAAGTCTCTTTACATCCTGACAGCAATAACTGGTCAAAAAATATTTATATCAATATATATATATATATATATCTTCTGTGGTAGACTCAGGACCATTAAGCAATAGTCCAATCCTTGCATTCGGCCCAAATGTGTCTAACAATGTATGCATTCATGTGACTTATCCTTTCACAGCTATCTTGCTATTGCTAACCTCTCTGAAATTGTCTACCTTTTTGCCCCACTGTTTTTTTTGGAACATTGAAACATGGGGGAAATTTTTACCTGCAACTACAGTTTTGCTCTGTGTTTTTGGATAATAAAAACATATTTCAATGAATTGACATACATGTTGATGAAAATCTGCCACCTTTAGCCATCATAAGACTATATGAAGCGGATTAAGTCATACATTTTATCCTGATCTACTTCATGTGCTCTGAGCACTCCTTCTGCCTACATCAGATAATGCTGAACAGAGCTCTCAGATAACAGGCATGCCACATGGCATTGTTAAAATAAGCTGAAATTTATCTTGCAACTGATGAGCAGTTAACGTCTAGGGAGACGTTTAAGCTAAGTTTAAGCAGGAAGGTCTTCACTAGACTTGCGTGACAGCGGATCCTATGAGATCTTTTTAAAGATTGTTATGCAACTGTGGAGAATGACATTTACATTGTCACCACTTATTAGGGCTTAGAATGTACAGAGAGAATAGATTATTATAGGTTTGAACTAGAATTAGTTCAATATTAAATCAAAACTAACAATTTTAGGTTGTAAGAACATTTTAAGAACGCTGCCTGTTAGCTGGGATACTGTTACCACACTATTTCGGTATACTATGCTTTTGATTATTTTGGATGCGCTTGTGTTCCCTGTTTATATCATGAGAACTTTCATCCTTTGACATTTCTAGTGTTTACGCTGCAGGGCTCTTTATGTTTTCACCAAGAAAACAAGGAAGTGAAAGAGATTAACCAGTTAACTGCCAATCTTTTCTCTACTGTCTTTCTTAATGGGAAAAAAAATTAAGAAAACATTTAAATATTAAGCATTTAACAAACCATAATGCAAACCAGAGTTCATAGTTTGACAATAGCCTGTTTGTTTTCCTTAGACACTTTCTTAACAAAATATTACCGCTCATCAATTAAGTAAATCAAATTATTTGCCAAACACACTATGACACCATGGTCGGTTTACTAACAGTAGCCCTAATGGTTTGACCACAAGGAAGTAAGTTTTAAAAGCACTCCACACTACACTTCTCTAAAACACTCAACAAAATTCAGGCGCCCCCTCATGGTCCACATAGTTCCTACATGTTCAACTGCCATCTGTATTTTACTCTGTGTAATAGAAAAACTCAATAAATTCTATAACAGAGGATGTGACTAACAAAACACTATCAGAGTGAATGTATTGCTTGAATGTTTTGCCCTGATTTAGGTGATGTTAAACGACAAAAAACAACACAATCCAATAGTTGTCTAGTTAGTTGTTTTTATTGCTGTATGACATTCTTAACAGAGCATCAGTGTGTAAATTGACTTCCTTGTGGCCGTCAAAACTTTGGAAACGTTTTAGCTGCCGTTTGATTTCTTACACCTTACACTGTAAATAACAAAAGCAGTTCAAATACGTTCATGTCATGCTTTATTTTTCAACCACGGTGCTTTCGTGTTTCTGTTAAGTGCACTATGCATTGACCTGTGCTTCTTAGTGTTGGAGGTTGCGATGGCCGGGCTGGTGTAAAATCATGCGGTGTGAGCGAGAGCAGTGTTGAGGAAGACGCTGACGGACGTGGTTCTGCCGCTGAATGGAATTGCGGCTGAGGCTGTGGCGGTTAGCTCGGGCCTGAGCCCGCTGTATCCGGCCCACCTGGGTCACTTTGACGAGAGCACCAGCCTGAGAGGCAAACCTCTGAGACACTCGCCCGGCACCTCTAGCAACGGGAATCTCTGGCTCTGTGATGCTTTGGAAAGAGAACAAACCCATTAGTGTTAGACATCTGTTTAAACCAATCAATAGAGGTCTTTAATATCTGTCTGATAAGTTCTCTCTGTGGAAATAAAGGCCCTGTTTACACCTGGAAGCATCTGCCTCGGGTGATACCCTTGTAAGGTGTTTCAAATGCATCTCTCCTGTGACTGCTTACGATTGTATTTATAGAGGAAAGAGTTTCCTGTTTAAATACATTACTAACAACATCAGAAAAACAACACACTGTTGTTTCAATATATACTAAAATTATATAATCAATCCACAACAAATGTGATGTTCCAAGTGGAATGCTTGTTGGAATGCTTATTACAGGAATTTTATGCTAAGATGTGTCTTGTACGGATTTTTCCAGAAATTTTTACACAGATATTTTTCAGTGTTTTTATGCAATAGTTAATCAGAAGATTTGTATGATGTGTGTGGCCCTCACTGTTGCCTAGGACACATGCAGTCACATTACATTACTGTCAACGTGATTTCAATGACATTTTTTTTCACAGAGCAGATTTTTTGTAACATTTTTACCTTGTATCATTTGCAGCACATTTCTCTGTGTTGGAAAGCGTTCCTAAAATATTGGATGAGCCCTCACTGGGCTCTGAGAATGTCTCTCCTACAGAAAACAGAATACAGATAACATGGTTAACATTAGGTTAATACAGTTAACATTAGGTATATTATTTTTATAGACACATTGACATCAGATGGCCTACTGTGATGAGTGCTACATCAGTCTTGGTTTTAAATTCACTTCTATGTAAATGCACAATCCTTTTACCAATTTAATAGCTTGTGAGAATTGTGAGGATTCATAATATGCTACTTACAGCTCCATTGCGGCAGGTCAAATTATCTTTAAATGTTCCCACCATTACTTGTGGTAAATGCATTTTCATTATTCTAATTACAGAGCTCTATAATTGACAGAGCAATGTCAGGAACATTTAATGTTAACTTTGCCTGTCACAGCCCTTAATAAATCCCAATTTGAATCAGCTGAAGACCTATAGTTCTAGTATGTAAGTGTAGTAACTACACTTCGTATCACAAAATAGGACTGACCAGATGCATTGACCAGAAGCCATCCCTCTTCGTCCACCTCTGGAGACCCTAGCTTTGGCACGGTGGTTTCCTGAGTTATTTCAATGGCGCTTCCAAAAAGAAGGTTTGTGAGACGTTGAAACATTGTTGTATCACTAAATAAATGATGGGTGCACTTGTTTGTCCGGTGATCTTCTAATGTCACACGTCTTCTCGCTGACAGATGTTACCAGCAGCAGATGTTCAGATCAGACCCAGCGTCTCAGCAATACTGCGGCCCAAACTTTGGTAGGGGAAAATTTGACAGTAATGTAAACAGATTATATATAGTGCTTGTTTAGAAATATCCCACGAACCCAGGCTTGATTAAAAACCACACAAGGAGAGATCAGGCTGAGAGCTATTTTTAACTTTATAACTCATATTGAGGTCAGTCTTCCACAAAGCACTTGTGCGTCAGAGAGCTTCATAGCAATTAGAGCCATTTTTCTGCCCCGGCGACCATAAAATGATATTCTTTAAAAAAAGACAAAGTGGAATAAGCACTTTCTAACATCATGATCTTTTCCCCTCGTCCACACCTCAAAATCATAACATCAGATTACATTGTGATTCTTAATCATCAGTTTCAAATAACATGTTTAAATAGGTGAGTACTATTTTAAACTGGTAGCTGATAGCAGTTCACGTGGCCACGAATCTGCTTACATTAAAGTACATTCAGTGAATACATTAAACTAAATTTGGGATGGGCATTGTTGGACCCCAGCTCCATTGTTGCAGTCCATCTGTCGCTTTCCAGCTGGGGGTTGTGCCATTAAAACAATACCAACATTTTTAAATAAAGTGAAATGAAAAACAAGGCATCCCCTTCGTGCAGAACCGCATTGTAATGTCCTGATTCTTATGCATAATTCACTGTTCATCATTTATCAAACCACTGTTTCCAGATGACATTTGGACATTAGTTCTGCCCTTTCATCGCGAATACTAAACGACATTAGCAGAGGCAAAACACAAGCCGATGATTTATCTGTTTGTACAACAAACACACACACACACACACACACACACACACTAAAACAATATGTCCTGAGAATCATTCAGTTCTGAATCCATTGATCGTGGGTGAAGCATAAACACTGATGTAAATGCACAAAAAAACACAGATCCATGCATCTCTCGGCGGGATCATCCACATATATGAA
>JBAJNP010005664.1:0-28176 GCA_036877545.1 Yasuhikotakia modesta
AACTAAAATAAACAGTATCAATGCGTTTCAATAACAGAAGTACAATTCAAAGGACATTTTACCATTTACTTTATCAATATCAAACAACCTATTTAGCCACAGAAATGTACATGACGCACGCATATTTGTTTAAACTTCCTACCTTTGAATAAAAACACGCATGGGTTTGGCTTTTAACTCCCATGCACCACGGCGCAAACTCAATCCTGAACATGTATTTGCTAACACCTTTTATGTGTCCTTGGTGTGGGAGGGAATAAATAAAACGCAAAAGCGAATTCCAGTTCCATGTTTTCCTGACCACCGTCAACGCGGAACTTCCGTTAATTGACGTTCGCAGCATCCAACCAAAACTCGCAAAGCGTCACGTCTGTGTTCGCTCGGCCAATCACCCAATGAGGAGTCTTTAAGACGCCATACGGCTTTTTTAGTCAGCCATGTTGGTGAGGTATATAATTTCCACCATTGCACCGTGCAAATAATGAATTATTACATTACATTAATTATAATGTTAATTAAAAAAGGCTTTGTCTGATGAGCACGTTTGCTATCCATCTGCAGACCATCCGTGTTTGTCTTTCATTACTGCAAAGAAAATCAAAAACACGGTTAAGCGTATTAAGAAATTGCGATTGTCACATTTGTCCTACTTGAATTTAGCTAAATTGGTTGCATAAAATTGTGCGTTATCTTAAATTATACATCTAAAGACAGGAGGATGTGTTTTACATACCCAGCCGAAATATCGGTAAATGGGAGGGGTTTCAGAACTGTCACTCAAATGTTAAGCAGGTTTCACCATTGGGGCGTCCACTAACTGCCGCAATGTTATATTCATTGAACATGTGAGTTTATCAGATAGAGCAAAGTTTAAGAGTCCAAAAATAAATTAGGGGAGTTCTGGCTAGGGAGTGTGAGAAAAATTAAATGCGTATATCACTCTTGTCAAACCGTTTGCAAAGCGAACACATCTTTAAGAAGAATTGACCGAGGCTGGGGATTGAGGTGATACGCGCGGTCAATGCAAATGTAATGAGATGCAAATAGAACCATATGGAAAAACATACGTAGGAAAATGTGATTTCTAGTAGTACAATTAAATATCGATACGATGAAGACCATTACAATATCAGCTTCACGTATGAAACGTTTCTTCTTTCATACGTGTCAGTCCATCTAGGCCATCCATCAAAGGGAGGTTGACCAGGATGGTATGGATCGACAGTTATTCCACACATAAATGAGTCAGAGGTTGGCTTGGAGGCGGGGCTTGACTTTGTTGAAATACTGTCTATTGTTCCAACTTGGCCAATCACAAACACAGATTTTTTACTATATTGACCAATCATTGATAACCGCCCGCCTCTTTGCTCCGCCCAGTGCTCTATATTAACGGGTCTGCTGCCGCGTGAGCTCGCTACAGACGCTTAATAGTCTTTTTTAATTATACACATCTCGTGTATTTCTTTATATTATATATTACTCTTAACATCTAGTCAGAAATGGCTGACACAAAAGTCGATACCAGCTCGGAAGTCTCCGCTAAGGTAAGGCGACAGCTCATTCATACACTAAATTCTACAGATACGGATTTTGTATTTAATGTTTTGAATAAATAAGCGTAAACAAGTGTAAACATGGTATAAAAACAATATGCAGATTTTTTTCGCTTCCGTTGGACTGTTGTTTGCACATTTCTTCCGTGTTTTGAATGCTCACTATCACTTTGAAGACTTCTTGTGCTTAGGAAAATGTGAGGTGCTCTGAAGTTAGGGTTTGTTACGAAGACGTTAGCAACTAAAGGGGTTTTGTTCCGATTCTGCGCGGGTTCTTTGTTTATGCAGCCAGTTTTTCTGTTCCGCTTTGAAAAGTGTAGCGAGAGAGATGGACTTAAATGATCATAAGCGTTATGTCGCGGGCAGTTATTCGGTTAGTTGCACGAGTTTCGTTATTACTTCATAAGCTCAATTATTAAAGGCGCCTCGTAGAGTCCGCCAGACGCGGTGCTTCGTCAGCCCCGCAGCCCGATCTGTCACACAAGTTACTGCAGCCTTCACGATTCATTATGTTATTGTAAATAAAGCACGTTTTCTCTGAACTTCAGAGGTTGTAGCTCGTTTTGTTGGCCCAGTGCCTTCTGTCATTTTCTTAGGGTTGCAAAATCAAAACGTAATCTTACAAATATTTTAGGAATAGACCAGCCTGCTTCAGATTTACGATCTATTTAACGGGAGCTTACCGAACGCGCAGCCTGCAAGTTCTGTAAGGTTATGAACATAGTTCACTTTTTGTAGTGAAAATAAAAGGTCACCTTACGCTTCTGCTTCAAATACTTGACCCATCGGGGTTTTTTTTAGAATATTCTACCTGTTCGGCAATTCAAGAGGCGCCAGTATGGAATAAATACAGAGAGCGGACTTTTCTTGTGACGCAAAAATCTGTTGAAATATGTTCGAGCGACATCATATGGATTTATTTCGTTCAGGGGTGTCAGTTTAGGCACAAACTTCTCCTGCGAAACCCCGCTGCCGTGCTGCGGATGCACCAGTTCGACTGACTGAATGAGTTCTCATTGTAGCGCGCTGGTAGCGCAGGATGTGAGCGCAACCCGAAGTTACAGCGTATCAATGTAAACGATCATTTCCCGCTAGGTTTGTCACGCGTGTTTTCCGATCTCTGCAGGTGTCATAAGAACACCGCTGTACTGGAAATAAAAAGCAATTTCTAACCGGTTTGTCCTTTGTGCTGTTCATGCAGCGCCCGTTTCAGAAACCTTCAGAATCTTTAGCCTCTGATTTAAGAATCCCCGAAATGCGAAGATGATTTCCGTTGCAGATAATGTCCGTGATGTTTAATGGATCGATGTGTCTGGTTTATCACGTGTATGGTGTAATCTCTCTCGACGGAGCATATGGTCATTATTCATGTATGGCTCGCTGACGCTCAGCTTCGCTTCAAAGCTTTGGCATGTAATGGTGACGGTGTGAGAAGGCGTTGCAGGCGTGATGTACACGTTAACCGGCTTAGAAGCTAAGGATTATGACCTAAATATTATTACGAGCGGGATGTTTGGGAGCGTATATAATACGATGTTCTGAGGACGAACCTACAATTTTTAACGAAGTAGATGTAGTAAGTTTAAACAATTTGATAAATAACGTGTTATGTCAGTTACTTTAAACATAATAATTATTCTCGAGGGTAGGATATGTTGCGCGGTAAATCGAATTGTTTAAAGGGACCTTAATGCTCAGCGCTATTGTTCCCCATCTCTCTCCCTCTCTCTCTCTCCCTCTAGGGTTTATCTGGCCTGCCTCTCTTTGGTAGAGTTCGTTTAAGCGCTCTTATTGGTCGAGTTAAAATATGCTCTAATTGTGATCTGGGAGTTGTAGTTTTTTAGCGGGCGTGTCTTTACCAAACGCAATGATGTGGATTATGTACAGAACTACACAGCTCACTGGCGGTAACGCCATCGACGTATCAAATTACAACACCTCAATATGGTCTTTTAATCGGGCGGGGATGGAGGAGACAGACATCCAATGAATATAGATTATGGAAGTGTCGCGTTTCAAATGTTCAAATGAATCACGCTTCGCAAATGAGAGGGGATGTAAATTCGACATCGATCTAGTTGCTTGTTTTTCTCTGTGTCAGATAAGTAACAGAAGTAATTACAGATACATTTTTTCTTCATTAGGACCTTAAAGAAAAGAAACAGGTTGAGGAGGCAGAGAATGGAAAGGATGTTCCCGCTAATGGAAATGCGGTGAGTTTCCGGCATATCAGTAAAACTGTTTAAAGGTTTTTGAATGAAATGATTTTGAACTCTGGTCAAATAGCCCTCAATTCATTTAACGTTTGTTTAGGAAAACGAGGAGAACGGCGATCAGGAAAATGAAGTAGATGAGGAAGACGAAGACGTTGGTGAGGAAGAAGAGGAGGACGATGATGGAGAAGGTAAGGCTCTAATTATTTGACGGGAAAACTGAAAGACAAATTAACAATACAGCTTGAAGGATTTAAATCATCATCACAGCGCCACCTATGAGTTCACAACTGAAGCACACAAACAAATACGTAACCAGAGTTAAATGTATTACAGGTGATGATGACGAAGATGATGAGGTTGAAGGTGCCACAGGAAAAAGAGCAGCAGAGGATGATGATGATGAGGCAAGTTTCAATTCATTCTTAAGATAAATCAGGAGACAGCCGTTTAGAATTCTGCCCTTGAACCACATTGTGTTTTAACATTTGGTTGGTTCAATTTCAGGATGATGTTGAAACTAAGAAGCAGAAGACCGATGTGTAAGAAGCTAATCTTCTCATAATCTTCTCATCCCTCCTTTCCATAACATGTTCAATGGGGGAGGAAAAAACGTGGTCATCATCAAGTAGAGTCCAGCATCTGTGTACACCTAACTGCAGATTTTGTAGAAACAACCAAGACTTCAAAGCTCTACCTTCTTACAAAATACTTTAAAAGGAAAAATTTGTTTGTATTTTTATTTACATTTTATATTTTTGTACATATTGTTAGGAGGTCAGCCATTTTTGACAGTGATCTCTGGTTACCAAACGGTGCTTTGAAGTTGATGCTTCTATAAGAAATAGATTTTACTTGTGGTTTGACCATGTCATGTTATCTTAAAAGAGCCCGATAAAAAACAACAAAAAAATTAAAAATGTCAAAAGAATCCAAAAAAACTTTAATTCAAAGCATTCCAGTAATTTTGTGTATGTACATCAGTTGTATCATATGTAGTTGGATTGTATGAGAGGGCAAAGGCATAAGAAAAGAATTTTCTTCTTTTCTGTCTTGTCTATTAAATTGCTATCTATTTGTGGCCTGTTTGATGTATGTGTGAAATTTGTTGTGCGACAATAAACCGAAATTTATTTTGTGAGTTTTTTATTTTTTCCCCTTTATTTCCTTTCAATGTCTTTGTAATGTTGGAGCTGTATGGGCAAGAATAATTGAACCAGCGTTACCTTCAGATGCAGTTCATGTTTTTCATCAGCCTGTCAAAATGTACATCAATGTAAATTATTCAGGCCTTTGAGACTCCAAGATCTGGTATAAATTATATTGTGTTAAATAAAATTGACTGTGTGAATTCTTCCATTTATTTTCATATTTCTTCAGGGGAAAATCGTCATCAGTTCTTGTTTTTTTTTTTTTTTTAAATCAAGCAAGTTCTTTTAATAATAATGCTGGTGGTTAAAATGTCACAGCCAACATTTTACCTTATTTCTAATTTCATGAAGCAAGCAGATTTTTAAGATAAACCTAACTTGGTGTTTAACACCTACAAAGTGAGTTCTGTAATAAAGTTCAGTATCACAAAACAATCTCTAAACCTGAGCTCAAATAAACTTGAGACTTGCTGAACTTTGAGGTTCAGGTACAGAATGCTATTTTTAGTTACTGCCGTAATATATTCACTTAAACAGTATAGTTTCATAACGTGATCTGTTTGCATTATATAAAATATAAATTCAAATAAATCCTGTTGTGTTTTATCAAACTAGGTCTCACAAAGTATTTTAATTACAACAGTAATTCATAAATTGCATTTATATAGTTGTGAAAAGTATGGAAAATGTATGTCACCGACAAAAGGTGTACAGTCTCAAAGATATGACAGTTAGAAATGGAAATGGAAAGTGTTTCGGTGGTTTTCCTCCATCAAAAAAAGCACTACAGCGACAGTTGAATGACATAACCGCACAACAGATCTTTCACTGTTCGCAGAAACTCACAATAATAAGAACCAGGGAAAACCAAATGTGATATCAAATTAAATCAAATGTAAACAATATGACAAAGTGGCTAAACTTTCAAAGGTGAAGGTGATTTATGTTGTATCCTAAGGGACAACAGGCAAGTTTAGATAAACTGGTTGCTTCACAAACTTCTTGAAAACAAGCCAGGTTTAAGGGGCAGGCAACCAATCACAATCTGTGAGGAAACAGGCAGTACAAGCATCAGCTGTACAAGCAGGGAGACATGCTGATTTGATGAGATGCCAGGAGAATCAATGCTTAGATGGAAAGGTTTCAGACTCATGCTTTCAGCTATGAGGAAAACAAGCACTCATGAAAATGGGATAATCAGCGCTCAGGTCAGTAAGATGAAGAGCTGATTGTCTAGATCAGTGAAATTGGAGCTTGTAGGAACATGGACGAAATGGAACAAATTAGGTAGATGGAGATCTTCAGTGTAACTCTGGAAGTGGGAAGAATTCCAGATTATTTTCCTTTACTGTGAAACGTATGAGACATTTCCAACAAGCATTAACCTGTATATGTTGAACATAGGTGAACAGGTGGACCCTCTCTGTATACCATGTGGTGAGAAAGATAGTATAGCACAGAATTAATTGGATACAAGATAACACTTGCCCAGTGAAGATACAAATGGCATCATGACAAATGGCTAAAAATACTTGCTGGCATCTCTGAGAAGGAAAGAGGGGAAAAGACAAAATGTGAGGCATAGTTTAACCATCTGATCCCATTCATTCAAGCTAGAGCAAACATCTGCATGCAAGCAGACAGTATCATGGGGAAAGGGGTGGACTTGGATTGGACTTAAAATATCCAGACATTGCTGTTTTAAATCATATAGTGTGTGACCTCTTTTTGCTTTTGTCTGGACGTATTTAAATGTTCGGTTTGGTGTTTTACTTTTTGTGTAAGAATCCAAAAAAGTGCTAAAAATACAAGAAATCACTCGTACATTTCTTGGAAGCATATCCCTTAGTGGTATTGGAATATATAAAGGTCATAAGATGTAATACAGGATTTTATTGCTTCTTATTATATGTAGTTTCCACTGGATACCAGGATGTTAAAATATTTAATGTTCTCCCTTTCAAACTATGAAAATCTGGGAGAAAATATCTTGAAGAATAATTGATTTGTCATTTTCCCATCATTTAACTGAGTATTAGTTATCCCTGACTTTAGTAACCTGTTTAATTTATTAGCTCTTTAATAAATTTTTAAAAATTAAAAAATTTTAACTCTGAAATGCATGTTATGATGTTTCAGTTAGATTGTGTCTACAACAGACAATTTAAGTTTTCTTATTGTATTAAGCATTTCTGATGCTGTAACTGCTGTCAATGGCTTTATCATAACTGCTAACAGCGAACATTCTCACAACGTTGGCCTACATTCTCGAAAGGTTCTCTCAAAATGATTGATAAACATCCTTGCAGTAATGTTGTAGAACCTTTTTATTGTTATATATCATATATAAACGCTACTGTTAAGTAGTTAGTGATAAAAAACGGACCATTTTGACCATCCCTAAAACTTTAAAAATATTTTTTAATGTTTATGCTATTTAATGGAAACATTATGGAAACATTTTTACACCTAAAATTGTTAGCTGGGAAGCTTCAGTAAGGACAAAGGGTTCATTTGAACAGTTAGTAGTAAAATTAAAATGTATTCAGAGAAATCAATGGAACTTCTCAGTTTCATTATTTTCAGTTTTACTTACTGGTTGAAAGTGTAACTATCAAGCAGGTGTTTATATGCACAGTTAAACAATGTAAACAATGAAACTATGCCTGTGTGTGGTAGTACAAATTGAAGCACATTGCTTTAGCATTCAGGCCATTGTTAAGTGTGTTTACAGTGGTAAACACTGTTCTAAAACACTGTTCACTGTTCTCACTGTTCAAAATAAACCCTGTTCTAACAAAATGATTATGTGAGCATTAAAGCATTTCATTGGTATTAATAAAATAAACATATTATATAAAAGCATTTTAGCAGGGCTTACTTTAAAAAACACTACATATAAATAAAATGAATACATGCAGAGCACCTGCCTTGGTTTTTACAAGCAATCTATGATCCCTGGATTGTCTTTGATTGCTTAAAATATTTTCAATTGTTAATCATAACATTTTGTAATAAATATAGTTGTGAATGCGCTCCTCCAATATGTTGTGTTTAGTGCTTTTTTCTGTCTATCTAAATAAGAATGAGACTGAAAATGTGTTTTTGAAATAGTTCCATGGTACCCAAAGCTTTTTATTTAACATAAATAATCATAGTTAATTTGTTTTTATAGCACAAATATACAAATTTAAATGCAATATTATGACTCACATATCTTCTCTATAAAGAAATATTCAAAGTCCATCTGATGCTTGGTAATGCAGATCCACAATCCTCCAGAACAGCCACAGCTACCTCTACAGGAGTTGCTCTAAATCTCTGTTGTCTCCTTAGGGTCCCATTCATGCAATGCATCATCCCAAGGCCAAACACAGGCATTTGGGGAATTCAAAATATTGGCATGGTGCACATTTTTA
The DNA here is from genome assembly GCA_036877545.1 of Yasuhikotakia modesta. Taxonomy (NCBI): domain Eukaryota; kingdom Metazoa; phylum Chordata; class Actinopteri; order Cypriniformes; family Botiidae; genus Yasuhikotakia; species Yasuhikotakia modesta. Next base: position 8,340 of record JBAJNP010005664.1, read on the forward strand.
CTAATCAGTCGTTTTCACCTCCATGTTTCAGTATTCCATGGCAGAAGAATAATGAGTGTGACACAGCACTGCTATAGTGTTATATCCAGCGCTGTGCCTTTCTGTGTGAATTTTCAGCCCAGTTACTGATCTGCCTTCCGGATAAACAGAGCATGACTCACAGTAGTCGGTGAGTGTGGGTGGGAACTTCTCTTCACACGCCACCTTGTGGTCTTCAAAATAACAGCGAAGGTACAGATAAACGTTTCGATGTCTTTTAAATCTCTTACATTTGTGCATTAAAAATGTTCATAGCGTTATAATATTCATCACGCCGCGTAATGTTTAATTTAGTTATTAGTTAAACTAATAGATTATATGAAGGATAAATTGTTAATATTTGACTGTCATCTGTACAAATCATGAAACTACAGATAATGATATTGAAAAATATGAAGTGTAAACAAAGTGCAAAAAACGTGAAATGTCTGCAAACTGATATGAAAAATATAATGTCAGGAAGGTCACAATTCGAACTTATTGTTACCATCTAGTGGTCTTTATCTGTCGTTACACAACTAAACCATGTGACTGATTGTCACTGAAAAAACATGTGGCATTTTAATTGTATAATCTTAATCCAAACATCCAAACAATCATAAATCCTACAAAATTGTAATGCACAAAAATAATAAGTGATATTTAAAAACTAACAATTGACCCATGAATTTGACAGACACTTTTATTCAAAGTTATACAATGTATTAGTATATGTGTTCCCTGGGATCCTTTAGGCTGCAGGAATTACCAGAATACAATAACCTACTATTAGTAATAATAGTAACAATAACAGTCTAACAGTCTAAAATCTAGTTTTTAACTAGTCTAACAATCTAGAGTTTTTTAAAAAATGAGGTAAGAAGATTGTCTCTGCAAAAAAGCTGAAATTAAGTTTTGCTATATGTACTAACATTTAAAAGCCATCTTCCAATATATTAAACATTTATGCTTTTATTAAACAGTCTGCAAAGACAGCAACAGAGTTACATTTAATGAACTTCTCAGAGACACCAGAAGGAGAAAGAGGCATTTATTACAGTTTTAAAGCCACCCAAAATGTGTTTTCATGCGTTTACAATTGTAAGGATTTAACATAATGGCTTATATTGCTTTTTGCTTTTAAACATATTCAGTACATTCTGAGTTTACTAACCTCTATGTTTTTATTGTGCACCCAAAATCCTCCTATACACAGCATCTCCTATACATAAGAGCTCTGTGTTTCTTTCTTCAGTAAGACATCCAAGCCAACCCCTGCATTATAAGCCCTCTCTCAACACAGCAGCTTTCAGCAATTAATGATTGTTAGACTTGTCTTCCACAGCAAAATCTTTGACCTTAGATCAGGTCACAATATCACACTGTAATGTTACCCAAGAGCAATGTTTGTAGATTAATGCTCCTCTCCCAGTATGGACTGAACTATAAATAATAGTTCAGTGCTGAACTATGACTGTTTGGTAGTTTGACTTACACTTTTGTTGTCATGTCTGGTTAGGTTGATCTTCTACTGAAAATCAAAGACTTTGTCACTTTTGTTGTTGTTGTAAACTTACATTAGATATCATGGCGCAATAGGGGGTTAGGTGCCTTGCTCAGGGGTACTTTGGTTGCTACCTGACAATGCTGGAATCGAGCAACATACTGATTAAACGTCTAACTCATTAACCAATAGACCACAGCTGCCCCATAAGTTAAATATTACCCTTGTTATGTTACCCTTGTTATCCGTATTGTTGCGGACCATTACAGTGTTCATTTGACATTAGTGTTGAACTGATGATGTCAGTGATTTTGGTGTCAGTTGTCAGGAAACCCATTACTCCTCATAACACACATTTCCCAGAGATAGTGAAATTATGCACCTAATATTGTGCAATTAAAAAGTGATACTTTAACATCTGCTTTTATTAAATTCCATTAGGTTGATTTGGTTCAAAAATTGCTTAAGAATAAAAAAAACATTTAACTCAACTTTTTTAAAATAAAATTATCTCAGGTAAGAGGATTTTGGTTTTTTAAAACATCTGTATCATAAAGATTTACAAAGTCAGAATATTAAAATAACTGTGAATAACAAGTTGCTTTACAGTTTGGGAATAAAACTTCTTAATTTAATTCAAAAACGAATTTCATTTTTACGTTTAAAAACGTGAAGTATATTTTTTAAGTCTTGCATTCTGACACTGATTCAATATAGCCACGAGGTGTCAGTATATACACGATAACTAACCACACACCATTAACATACAGTAATTTTGGTCTCTTGATGTTGAATTCGAAAACACAAAAACATATTAGGATTGAAAAATGCTTTTGTTCAACAGTTTCACTTGTTGGTTAAATGTTGGTTTTAATGTCCCAACCATATATTTAGACATGCAAATGTTTCACTTTCCTAAAGAGGCCTTTATAGAGAAATTTTATATAAATATCCATGCCTTGTAAACATACAGTGGATATACAATATAAATACACAATGATTCTGCCCTCCTCCGTTAATCAATATAAAACTAAATATAATTTCTATAATTTCTTGATTTACATCCATGTGATTTTTTACATTTTCTGATTAAAATGTAAATCTAAAGATCTGTTTTTTATTCGACTCCTCCCAGTTTGGACCTGTTATTCCACCTAACACAGATCATTACAGCCGATGCCAAATTATCATTTTCTAATGATGAAATCATGTAACAGGTGCAGCCATGTTACATGCTTTAATGTGAGTGTCAGTGCTGTTGATCTGAGGCTTAACTGTTGGATCTCAACTAATGAGATCTACCTCTGAGTTGTACACTATTGTAGAGAAGCACTTCTGCTTAACAAATGAAACATTCAACCCTTCAATAGACAACAATATAGCTAATCATTCAAATTAAAATGAGCAATTGACTTATAGGTAAAAATAGGTAAATATTTGTTCAAAATATAAACAGAAGAAAGCAAAAAGAAAACCAATAAAAATAAATAATTCAATAAACAATTCAATATAAATATATATTCTATACTTTATATTATACTTTTTTAATTGTGCCCCCCTTCCAAAAATTGTACATGATGTCGTAGTCCCACCATATAACTTTATGCAGAATATGGCTCATACATACAGCAGATACCTGAGGGTGCCTCTAATTAAAATTGATTACAGGACACTGCCGGCCTTGACTGGGTGTAGATTTGACACTGTAGTAGTTGTTAACAATTTGTCTGTTTAAGGTGGTGAGAAATGAGATGACAATAATCTTTTGGCAGACTTTGACTGGGGTCATTAGTGCTGTGTGATTAATTGCTTCTCTGTTGCCAAAAATAATTTGAGCCGCTGCCCCTTTGTATAATTCATTGGTACAGTGACATATAATCATTGTTTTATTCCTTATGCTTAACTTTAAAAGTTACTCCACTTGACTGTCTAATCATTACATACAAAAATATAAAGTTTTCTTGTCAGGTCTGTGATTAAAAGAAAACTTTAGGGAAATTAAGCCCCAACAAAGGCTATTTATCACGTGTAAGTCAAAGCTAGTTGTTTATTAAATTAGTGGCAGATAGATAGGGCAGAACTTTGATTGTATAAAGACAAATTACTTTTACATTTCAAACTGTGAGAATAATTGCCTATAGGATTTTAGACAAGCAGTTGGATTCAAAGTATGTATATGTGTCTATACATATTGTGTAAGCACCCATAAATTTACATTTATTCATTTGACTTACAGTGAATTCAAGGTATACACTTTTTTATCCATACTTGCATTCCCTGGGATCGAACCCACAACCTTTGCGCTGCTAACGCAATTCTCTACCAGTTACAGGAGCTACAGGAATGCTTAAAAGTATTAAAAGTATTCAGGTTACAAGCAATGCATGCTGTGTCACAACTCTTAACTGGCAAACGTTTAAAGAAAGACGAGTGTATACAGCCATTATACTCCAAAGCAGTAATAATGAAACATAAAACAAACTATTCCTAAATCATTATCATCACTGTATACTGCATACATGTATATTATGTTAATTAGGCTTTGATGTACTTTACTTTTAAGTATCTTTTTTGTGTAACAGTATAATAATTATTCAATTTTGTGTAATTTAGCATTTAAACAAAACTGTGGGAATCAGGCTCTGAGATAGTATAAACAGAATTTGCATTGTAAGAATACATTCATCAGGCATAATGTAACAAGACCAGTCTTGCCAAATGTGTGGGGTGTGGAGACATTGTGGCATATTGACATATTTGTGGAAATATTCCTCAGACATTGTATTTGGATGACTTTTTGCACATTTATTAATACATATTTGTGACTTTTAGAAATTCAGAATATTATTTGCTTGCCAACAATAACAGTTTCTTCAGGGAAGAATGTGTGCTATGGAAAATCATATGGGCGTTTAGGAAAAGACAGTTATCTGTGTGTGGGATTCTTACCACACCCATACTGTGGCAGTGTGACAGAACTCTGTGACTTGACATCCAACCACTCACAGGATTCAAAGGACAAAAAGCTTTTGAAAAGATTACAACAATGAACCAAAGTCATGCTTAGCCAGACATTTTCTAGCTATAGTTTGTCTTTGTACAACAAACCATGTGATCCTAATTGACTGCACTGAAATGTTTATCCAAATTGTTACTAACATTTGTGACTAAATGTATATCTAAGTTGACCATTTACAAAGTCTATTTGTGAACATTCAAATATTATACTAGATTATACTAAAGTCATTTTAGGTCACATGGACTGATAAAGAAAAGTTTCTAGGCTACATTTTCATGAATCCTGGATCAGCCTGGTAATCACAAGTAAAGCAGTAATTTTTCGTAATATAAACTATACAATAGCATTGCCACGTTAGAAAACTACAGTATTTCAAAAACAGCACACAATATTTGCACAGCGAATTTAAAGCTGTGTACAAAACAGATGTTCTCGCACAGTATACAATGTCTGCCTTTCACAGGTACGCTAAACTAATCTATATTTTTCAAAGCTTTCAAATACTTTGACATATTTATTATATCATATAAATAAAGTTTTGAAACAGAATGTTGTTTGCCTGTTTACTTAAAGATGCTCCCACAATAGATGAAAGCAGTAAACAAACTTGAGCGCTGATTCCATTGAGCTCGGAGGGACGGTAGCAGATCGGTCGATCATGTGATCCTTTGCATATCAAGGTCGCCATTTTGCAGGAAAGTTTGGGAATTTCAGACGCACCAGAAGAAAGAGGAAGTGTTGTGCCGAAGAACTTTCGATTACGGACGTGGACGGATCTAGGACGCAAGGCAGTGGGGAATTGCAGTAGCGTATGGATGGGAAACCCTCTGAGGGCGCACGAAGTAAACTTTACACGTAACTTTTACAGGAATCATAATTTTTTGTTTTAATACTTACAGTGCAGCTTTTATATTGCATCTTCTCCGTTGCAAACTGCGATTGTGTTTGGCATTATAAGGTATCCATTCATTCGTTGTTAAAGGAAATCTGTCAAAGCTGAATTTGTATGAAAGTGTGTTCACGGAGTGTTACAGCATCTGACAGGTTATGAAAAGTGACAGCAAGTGGTTTTATAGTTTGGATCAGAGCTGACCCGGTCATTTGCCGCGCAACACATCAAACTTTCTCATTCATTCCAATGGTTCACATCAGCTGCCCCTTTAACAAGTGTGGGTCTTTCATTTTGTGAATCATGCCGGTGCGAAAGAAAGGTGAGATTGTTTGTTATAAGCGTTTGTTTTGCTTTTTGTTTTTCATTTGTTTGGTCAGTGTTTCAAAGCAGTGTTTTTGTAACAAACTTTTCAGATACTGAGCGAGCGCTACAGCTTCTGGAAGAATACAGAGTTAAACTCAGTCAGACTGAAGAGCGTCATCTAAGACTGTCCATTGAAAGAGTCATAGACATATTTCAGAGTTCACTCTTCCAGTCTCTGATAGGTAAGTTTGCGAATGCAAATCCATAGAATTTTAGAAGTTAGAAGTTTAGAAGTTACTTTTCTGTAGGACACAAAAGTTTCTTGGCCACTGTTTCACAGGTTATGAAAGTAAACATGGGGCTGTCAAACTCTAAAAGCGACAAAAATAACATAATAAAAGCATTATAAAAACAGTGATGCATGTGACGTATGTTCTATATTTCAAGTCTTCTATATTTTGAATTCACACATTTATAGCCATACAGTTAACCACTGGGGCCGAATAACCTGCTGAGATTGTAATAGATTATTTACATTAGTTTTGTCACCAGGTTCATTACAATTGTGTGACTCATTCAAATAAAAAAAGTATTGAAATATTTTATTTATTTATATTAAATTGTACATGGCTGTTTTTTCATGAACATGCATGTAGGTCACAGGGATTTACAATGAATAATGATTTTGTGATCCCACACAAAGCCACTATAGGCTTCAGAAGGCTTTTAATATAATACGCAACCAAGTTGACTCATTTTATGACGTTTTTTTGACTTTTTTTGGAGTTTCACAGCTAAATAATTACTCATTTATTTCAACAACAAACAGTGGCTGAGATATTCTTCAAAAACTCACCTTTTTATGTTCTGTGGAGGAAAGGGTGAAATAATAATGACTAATAATAATTTGTCCAAAGATGGTGGAACAGGTTTGAATTCAACATTATGTGGTAACTTCAGTTGTGCAGCAGTGTTGGTTTATAATTCAACTGCAAATATAGGTGTTGACACGCAGCCTTTGTAACTTGTTTGGCATGTATTTCTTATAATCCACTTCTGTCACTTCTGTATGGGATTTTTTTGAGAACCATTTAAACAGTGTTTTTTGTATTTCCTAGTAATTTACATTTTGTTGACTTTCCTCTTTGGGCTAAATCCTTTGGGAGTTAAAACAATTAAGATACAATTACTGACGATAAGCAATTCCCTGGTAAAATGCATATGTGTGCAGTTAGAAAAATAACTTATTTTTCATATTTGTATATTATTGTAAACACAGAGTGTGTGGAATTCAGCTCCTTTAAAGCGGCAACAGCCAGTATCTCCTGAGGTGAAAGGTGTGAGATGAGTTAATAGATTTGTTTACTTATAGATATACTTACTGAAATCCTCCAAGCATCCTCCAAGCAGCGCTTCAGTGCTTCATTATGCTTTGGTTATGGCACAGTCAGAGAGTAAACTCAGTGGTTTCCTTACCGTCATGTTTGCATGACTCTGTGAACTCTCAACAGCTGATTTGATCTCTGCATGATTTCAGGGAAGTATGTTTACAAATATAAACTCACAGTGTGTGCGCTGCATGGTGTTATTACTTGTCCAACTGAATGTGTTTGAATAAAAACATCTCCAGAATCTGTACTAAGGTGTGATTATTTAAGGATAAAACAAAAGAATATTTTATTTTGCATGATGTAATCGGAGCGTCAGCATGTAACTCCCATGCGCACAAAATTTTTTAGCTTGTTGCACTCATGGCAGTTGTTGTTTGTGTGGGTTGACATGCTTTGTGAAGTGCAGCCTACTACAAATTTGTAAAAATAGATGCATTTTAGATGCATTTTGTCAGCTGTAATGGGGGCATAATGGTAAATAGATAATTAAATAGCCGTACCAAAAATGATCCTACTGCTTATACAGCAAAACTTTTTTGTTGTAAAGTTGCAGGATGCTGTTTTTTTGTCTCTGTCCTCTACATCAGCATTTCCAACCCTGTTTTTGGAGGCAAACCAACACTACAGATGTGTCCTTTATCTGACACACCCATATCAGGTCTTGAAGTATTTCATTAAAAGTTAAATCGGATGTTTTTGAGTATCCACATTGATACATCCAAGATGTGTACTGTTGGTGTGACTCCAGGAACAGGATTGGGAACTATTGCTCTAGATGGACACATTGTCGGTAAAGCTAATCAGAACAAACTACTATAGAAGCTGGTCAAGTTTAAGTTTTGCTCATATTTAGTCCTGAACCTGATCTGAATTCCTTGAAACCCAAATTATACCATCACCATACCCATATAACATAATTATTTATGTTATGATGTCTGTTATCACCTTGAATTATCATCTCTGAACTTGCACAAGGCTAATCACTTTATACTGAATGTGACCTGTGATGTAATTCCTGTAATCTGGCATGGCTGTCCACTGACCCTGCTATAACTGCAATACATGACATACAGTGTCAATGACATATTGTATTTGTCATCAATGGCATTGTATTTGCTGATGCCTGTATTTTTTGGAGTTTTTCTTATGGAAATCGAATTAGTGCCTAGTTTATCTAAAAGCTTACAGCTCATTAGATAACAATTAGTTAGAACTAATAACTTTTGGTGGAAACATCTTTAAAATGTGCAGCAAGATCTTTGATTAGTGTTGTCATCCAGTTTTTGTTAACATTATTCTCGCAGGTTGCTAAAAATCTAATTGAATCAACAAAAAAATCCATCCATTAATACTTCATACTAGATTTTTATATAGATTTTAACTGCTTTGCTGGTTTGACAATATTGGCTGTTTATGACAATGCAACCTAATAATTCCTCCAGATATTCAGGAATTCTATGAGGTGAGCCTGCAAGATAATGAGAATAAGACCACAGAGCCTTCGGACCCTAAATCTGGAGAATTCTTTCCTCCTGTTAATGAATGGAATCTGACTGACTCTACCATCAGTGTACCAACAGAAACTGTGCCCAGCAACCAAAGTGAAGAGGTAGGTGGAAAATATGTTCAGTTAATGTATATTTTATTTATATTGTAATAATTGTGATTGTTTAGAATTGCTGTGCTGGCTTTGTTGTTGTCAATATTCTTCTGAGTAATTATTGGCCATTATGACATCATTTCTATTGCAGCAACAGATTTACTAATCCATACAATGTTTCATAAAATGACAGTGTTGTAGAATTTTGAAAATAATATGTCTTTGAAAGTAAATGAGCATTGGTTATATAGTGAATCATGTATCTCTGGGTCAGTCAAATTTCTGACTCTTTGAGCTTCTCATCAAATTGATACGCCAGGACAACCAGAGAAGCATTTAATAACATCACAGATTCATAATGTTTACATGTTTAGTGGAATTCAGCCTACAGATGGCTCATTTGTTGGTGTGTCGGCATATTAATGTTATGTAGGACAGCTCTGCAAAAATGTGAGGGTTACCGGACATTTGGACATTCATTATGGGGTCTGAGAGGAAGAAAAAATGAAAGTACGTATGTACAAATGTACATGCATATTTAGAAGTAAAAATGTGAATTCATTTTAAACCATCACAGAAGTTAACCTTATAATATACCAAATCTATTGGCAAGAATATTTAAAAAGACTTGCTGAACGTTTGAAAACCCGGATGTCAGAGACCTTTTGGGATTTGCCAAAAGGTGCACACTCGTGTAGTCCGCAAATGTCACTGAGCTACATCACTTGATGTGGAAATACAGGAGGAGAAACGCGTTAAAGCGCACCCAGGTGACTTAAGTTACCCACACAATGACGCGCGTGCAGGTCCACGCGTGCCCAGATGTGATAGGAGCACATTACGCTGCGGTCAGTTTCCCCGCGGCGCTTCTTTTAACTCCTGACGCGCGTCAATATGGGTGCGGGCGTTTTCCTCCTCCTCAGCATCCCCAACACACTAAACGGGAACATCGGACGATGCGGATCCGACTTGTTGGCTGATTATGTGGATGCGTACGTTGTTTGCTCAGCTGAGAGTAAGTTTGTAACGTGCGCGTAATGTGTCCACGCGCATATTTTAGCGACAGGGTCACGCGGCAGGAATGAGACGCTGAAAACTTGTGCGCTGAAGAATGGACTGTTTATGCATTGTTAGCACAAAGGTAAGAGGACATACACCTTAGTGATAGGTTAGTAATGCTTTGCGCTAATTTTACAGTTAATTTAATGGTTGTAAGATTAAGACAAACGTGCAACATAAATAATTATCAGAGAAGATCGCAAGAACCGTTTCTTGCGTGGTGCTGAATTGAAAGATTATTTGTTAAACATGAAATGTATCGACACAGATAGGCAGTCGGAAAGTTTTGGGTTTGCTTTTTAGATGCATTTTGTCAGCTGTAATGGAGGCATAATGGTAAGTAGATACCAAAAACTTAACATAATGAAATGGTTACTAACCTACCAAATGAGGAACAATTGTGCCCATTGTAGTATGATGTAAGATGGAGCAAGAAAGTAATTGTTTTAGACATCGCCTTCTGCAGTGCTTGCCTGTTGTTTGGTTTGTTTAAATTTTTTACTTTCTGAGTATAATTTCTGCTTTAGGGCATATCCATTAGTTTCCTAGACTGTTGACTAAAGCACTAATTATACGTTCCTGTAATATTTCTTTCTGTCTCTCTGGGCAAAGATCTATATAAACAATAAAATGAGGCTCCCATTTAAGTCTGAGACACCAGAACAATACAGAACAGTGTTGAGCAGATTAATTTCACAGCTTTCTCAGCTGAATGTGATCAGATAGTGCTCTTGAGTGGGTGAAATTTGTAAAAAGGTTTTCAAAAGGTAGATGCAGTTTTTCATCAGTTCATGCCAAGTTATTACTCATCGTCATCATCACAACAGAGTACAGAAATATTCTTTATAAGACCTTGACATTTTGAGATACTGAAAAAATAGACATAATGAGAGCACAGAATACCAGGTTCATCAGTTGGAAGGATTAGTTTTTAGTCATTAAGTGAGTGTAGCATTCCTGCAAATAAAGAATTTTCAGAATTTTTTTTTTGAGTCTTGAGAATTCAACACTTATCACAGGCAGGGTTTGCATGTAAAAGCTGCCTGTTAGAAGACTACCATTTAGTATATGCTAGCAGTGTCTGTACACTTACGGGCATGCACTTTAAATATGCAAAATTACTGAGCAGTTACATATTGATGTAGCTTTTTTTTACCGCCAGTGAGTTAAATTCGTCTGGAGTGGCAAATGACAACATCTGTGCTTCTGCAAATCACCTTGGGTGTCTATTAAAGTCTAGCATGCTTGACCCTTCACAGACCTTCTGTGTATTCAAACAGACCAGTCACAGATCTCTAGCACTTGTTCCAGCTATGGCAGTGGTACAAATCTTGCAGTGTGCCATTTGTGTCCTCTTGATGAAGGAGAGAGTTCCTTTCTAGATATGAGAAATCTCCATGATGGCATTTAAAATCTAGCGTTGGTATTTGTACATGCATACTTTTACAGTAGAATGTCTTCAGTGTTAGTATGTTTTCCAGTCTTCCCCAGTTCTTTCTTGTTTTTTCCTTTACTGAGTGGTTTGCCCTTTTCAAGAGCATATTTTTTAAGAACATAATAAGCATAGTTTGCAAAGAGCAGTCTGCTGTCTGTTTTAGGTGACTGCTGGATGCGACTTCACCTAAAACATGTTTTGCTTGAGATTTGTGCTTCAGAGCACACTTCAGAGAAGTGCTTCAGATTTCAGTCTTATAAGGATGCAGTAAATTTACATTTCTTCAAGTGTTGTAAGAGCTCAGAACTTGAAAGGGCTAAATCATACATTTTTGCATCATTTTTTAAAGTCCAATTGTCAAGAGGTTTTGCACTAAACATAAACATAAATAGACACAATTTACTGTAGTTCTACATGATCAATTTCACCCTCTATCTGATACACAGGCAATTTTGTGAATATACCTTTTTAATATTTATTTGAAGTATAATTGACCTCTGTTATTATTGATGAACATCTTTGCTTTTGAAATGAGTAATAACACATACTTGAAGGTTTGTTACCAGGTTGTTTGCATTAAAGGTTTCCGTTCCATGTCAAAACATGAGGTGGCCTATCTGTTGCTGTACTTGAATTCACCCCCTTTTTTAAACAGAAGCCACCAGTGTGGTTGGACAGCAACAAAGTTTCATAAGTTTGCTTCAAATGATGTGAACAATCCTTAGACCTCACAGCCCAATATTAAGGAAAAGTCTAAATGGGCCTATTGTGACAGGTTCATGTAACAATCTGGCCTGCAATAATCACAGACTTGTGATTATGTGATTAAACATTCTTGCGTTACTGTTGTGGTAACCTAGGAGTTCTATAATACCAAAAGTAAAATTTCTTTTCATTTTAATAGCAGTTGCACAGTTCAGTTGATGCAGAACTTCCTGAAATTCCTGAAATTTCGCTTGGTTCCACATCCAGCCAATCACCTGAGGCGTAAATGCCTGGTTAGACTGGTTATTGTTTGTGTACAGGAAAATGACGTTCTGATTAACTGACACATTTCATTACACATTTGCATTCTGGCATGTTTTGAAATAAAATGGCATGTCAATCAAGCTTGCGTTGATAGAAGCATTTGTGTTTACTTACAAAGTGAGATTCAGGCATACGACTAGTAAATAAAGGCCCTTGATGCAATATGTTTGCCTGTGGGCAGGTTTGTAGTTACAGTCAGCCATTGGACTGGACTCTCATGTCAGTGGAAATGTAGGCCGGATCTGAGAGACCACAGTGTAAATGAGGTACATAAAATATGAAACTTTTTTAAATAGACAGGGGATGTTCTGTCACACATTGTATGACCCCTTTACACCATAACTGAGTAATTTAACCTCAAACCACTGCTTCTCTGCTATTTTTAGCTAATGTGTTCACTGAACAAATTCCTGCACCAGTGGACCTGCAGAGGTGTAATCATTATGAATCTCATTTGCTGATCAAAGAGTGTCAGTCTATATGAAAAACCTTGTCTTCACGACACAAATGAACATTAAAAGCAACAGTTCACATTTAAGTAATTTTACAGATATTTTAGTCTTTTAGGTAGGCCTTGATCACAGTAAGGTCAGTGACCCCTGGCTTTTAAAAGCCTAGCTTTGTTAACATTTTTAATGGCTTTCCAACTGCTACTTATAGCTATAGTTATTATCAGTTATTATTTTTTTTTATTTTAGATGCATTTAATTGAATATGGCATCTATATACTAATAATTTCCTGTTTTATCTTGTATTAAAGGAATCGTTCACCCACAAATGACTTTTCTCATTTACTTACGTCATTCCAAACTCTGTGACTTTCGTCTTCTGTGGAACATAAAAGAAGATATTTTGATAAATGTCTAAGTGGTTTTGAGTCCATACAAGTAAATTGGTGCCACTGTTGTTTGGTTACCAACATAATTCAAAATGTCCTTTGTTATTTAGAAACAAAAGTCATACAGGTTTTAAATGACATAAGGGTGGATAAATAATGGAAGAAACTACATTTTTAGGTGAACTGTCCCTTTGGTCCATGCCTAGAAGTTAATTGAGGAGAGCAAAAGTTTCAGCCTTGGCTTACCTTAAACCTTAAGAAGCTTACAGAACATTCATCCTTTAATTAGCTTTGGAGTGGTTGTAGGAGTATTTGATCTTTGTCTTGGTCTGTTGAGTGGTACAAGAATAAGCTGTGGAAGCGTCAATGAGTAGTTGCTTTACTGGGGGTCACTCTTCTATTCTGTGAAGACTATAGAGAAGGATCTGGCTAGATGGAGGATTCAGATGAGGGACTTAATGTAAAGTATTTAGCATTAACTACTTTCTTATGTAATGAATGTCAATAATATCAAACATTGCTTGGTTGTTATAACCTGCTGTTTCGTATGTGAAGTGTGTATAGTAAGTGTAAATATTGTACTATTCTGTATATAATTGTGTATTATTGGATATATTTATTAGGTATTAAAAGTTTGGTAAAACCACCACATATGTTAAAGATACTAGAAGCTGTAAGCAAACAATTTCATCTTGGGATTATTAGCGACTGTTAATATTTTTGGAGATTTGGGATGCGAGTCACCAGGGTGAGGAAGTGGTTTTGTTATTCCAGTTTGGAGCTGTGGGTCTTTTTTCCTTTAGAATGTAAGTCTCCTTAGATGTAGGCTTAGATATTCTTCATGAGTCCTGCATCTCACAACAGGTTTCTGTCGGAGGAAAGACTGGCAGCTGGAAATATAGCATATGGTGTGATATTCTTTTTAGGTTATGCATCTATTTTCATCAAACAAACACATTTCTGCAGAAGTTTAATTGTTCAGAATTACTTAGTGACAGTGTTAGTGGAAACACTTACCTAGTTTGTTTTTTAAATGACAGTGTGGCTCTGTTTACTGCTAAAGTGATGTCAGCAGGTGTCACAGAGGTCAGTGAGGCTGTGCTCTGTGCTCACACAGTCATGACTTCCCATTCAATTACACACAATACCCACTGCCCCCACATATACACACATGCACACTACAGTATATTTATATGCTTTTATTTGTTTCACTCTGTAAGGAATATTTCATTCAAAAACTTACATTTACATGTTTATCTATTCAAATTATGATATTTTATAGACCGCTAGTTTAAACAATATAACCTACACTTAACCTTAACCCTAACAAAACGCTTTCTGAACTTTTACAATTTAAGTGAAATGCGATTGTACAGATGAGGTAGATTTGTCAGGTTTTTCTGACTTTTGATTTCAAATTTGTCCCCAATGTATGTTAAGTACATTGTTTGCTGAGTGGGCGATGTGTGTGTCTGTGGGGGTCCAGTCTGGTGCTGTGAGATCTCCAGCTGTTATGTCTTCATTATCATCCTGTTGGCTGTCTGCTTGAAGCTGGACAGGATTTTTTGTTACTCTATTTTAGGAACTTGAAAGCTGCACTTCCCTTCTACAAAAATATCAGGTGTACTGACTGTCATCTCACTTTCAGAATGATTTTTCTAAGTGTACCAAAAACTTTTGTACTGGGTCATGTTGCAACCAGTCAGTTTCCGTTAGCTAAAACCTGACTGAGAACAAGTCATATCCAAACAAAGTTCATGTTGGCTGAAGTGGAGACTGGAATAAACACATTTCTCTGTGGTCTGTGCGCTGAGCTACAACTCGGCTGTTGTACAAGAGAGTCTGGCTCCAGTGAAGTTGACAGGGTGGCATAGGCAATCTAACGAAACACCTGCGGTGCAACTGGAGGCTGCCGCCCACCTGAGTGTGACCCCTCTGGACAGGGATGAATAAATTACCTGTCAGTGTGTGACTGTGTTGAGTAAGAATGCCAGCTTGTTTTGTGCTGCTGGCCATTCTGCACAGCATATTTTAAGCATCGCCTGAGTCCTTGAAGTCGCTCTCAAGGGACATTGCACAAAATCTCTTGAAGCAGCTGTACTTTTGAGGTACTGTGCCAGCAATGATTTACACGGCTGAATATATTTACAACACAGCTTTTATCTGTATTTTCAAATACAGAATTCTGTCCTAGTTTAATGTGTAGTGACAAGTATAAATAAGCCGTACACACGTTTAGTTACCGAAGAGTGTAAACACTGTGGTTTTGTGGTGCTTTCAATGATTTATCAGTTTTTTCAGTAGTACCACATGTGAGCAGCTGGAAAACCAATGACATGAGTTTGGGGGTGTGGCTACATGTTAGTGTGATATAAAAAGGTGCCGTACAGATGGGTAAACCTGTTGGAAATGTTTTTGTGCTGCTGTGATAAAAGTAACAGCACTTCAGATTTAGCTCAGACTTCAGCTCCTAGCACTTCTATTAAGGAGATGCAATGAAATGTCACTTCTTGCTGATGACATGATTACAACTCACTGCTTCTGTGATGGTGTGAAAATATGAGTGACTGAATCCTATATAATAAACACTAGTCAGGGTAGGTGGCATATTACATTTTTTGTGAATAAAAACGAGGCTGTAATGGACAGATGAACAGTCTTTCATGTTTTGTACAGGTTTAATGTTTACATCTAAATTTCATGAAAAACTATTATTGATAGTTTTTCATTGACCCCTTACAAAAAGATGCATAAGTGACATCAGCCTTTTAATTCTCATTTCTATACTGTCTGAGGTCTCCACACCACATTATAAAGGAGACTTTTTATAGTCAACTGACGCAGCTCTATTTTAAGGCGTTTCCTGTGTCAGTTACCCTGGATTTGTAGGCTATGATTATAGGGCCATTACACTGTGGTCTTAGTGAAACTATAAATGAAGTTCTGACAATTTTAATAGCTTTTTGAATAGACTTTTTTGAATACAAGCTATAATGTAAGTTCACTGATACTGTATGATAGGCCATAACTATTGCAAAACATATATTGCAAGTAAACCACATAAGAATGATGCAATACCTATAAGGGTGATATAAGATATATACAACATGAACATAACATTAGTATGTATGACTAGGTCAGTAACACCAAGTAACACATCTCATTGGTTGTCGTTTGTATCACGACTAGCATCACTTTGAACCACACAGTCACAAACTCCTATTGTGTTTGTCTGAAAGAAGAATCTTCTATCTTTCTAGGATACCTAGAGGGTTAGTCATTTATGTGTAAAAAGGTTGGACTTGCTGTGTGATATAAAAGCAATATTGTATATGTTGTATTGTTATATATTGTATATTACGTAACAGCAAGAGTTGTGTTGTGTATAATATCAGCACAGCAACTATTCGTACAGTGTGTGTGGATGCAGCAACAGTAATTTCCAATTTCCCTATCAAGACCCTGTGAAAGTTTGCCAGTTTCTCTGTTATGAGTTGGAACAAGCCAAATCATAGCAGATGTTGAGATTCCTGCAGCAAACTTTCATTTCAGTCTTTTCAATGTCTTAAAGCTTTACTCTTGTAAACACTGTGTGTGAAGTGAGTATGTTTGCTGGGCGGTGAGGTGTCTGGCCCTGCTGAGAGCTCATAGCTGTGGACCAGGCTGCTGGAGAGGTGTTAACTTGATTTTGTTCCGTGTGGGCGGCAGGAAGGGTTGGAGGTGATGTGAAGGAGCCATGAGTCAGTTTAAGCTCTCATAGGTCACCACCTGCAAGCCACGCAATCTTTTAATATTTACAGACAGAGCTGGGAATGTTATTAAAGAGGAAAATAATGGATCAATTCAGTATAAATTATGAAAACAACAATTTCCTTTAGCCTTTAGACATTAAGTTGTGTAGAACACCTAATTCAGGTCTTTAGTTGCCCAGGCTGGAATGCTACTGTCAGCCCACAGCAGTTCTCCTCAGACAGCTCACTGAGAGTTCACAGCAGCATTGCGTTGACAGAAAACCACATGAAGGGTGTGTTGTGACCAATAAGGGGGCAATTTTAAGCAGATGTCAGAGCCAAAAATGACATATTGGACATCATACAGTCTTGTGGACAACCATGTCTGAAAGACACATCAGTTGTGCCATTTGGCACAAGGCCTATGTGAGTGTTCCTTCCATATCTGTTGTTTTCTTTGCTTTTTGTATTATAGGCTTGTCCTTGAGTGTCTAAATCTAATTTAACACTGCCCTCTACTGTATTGAGTGAAAGTAGAAAAAACAGGGTGACCAAAGCGTTCTGGTCAACTGAACCAACAAAACCATAAATTAAATCGTGATAGTCTTTTTGAGAAAATTGATGGGTCCTTTTTTACCCAGATGTCTGTCTGTTCTAAGGCCCATTTACACTGCAGCGAAATACTGCTGTCACTCCTATTTCAAGGGCTTAAAACTAGTTTAAAAACAGAGTTTGTTTAGTTACAGGTATGACAACTGCATTCTAAAACTGGATTTACGGGTAGAGTCCCTGACATCAATCATATCTGAATTGTTTTAGATACAAACTGTTGACATTAGCTAAAGTCAGGTTACTACTTGTTTAGTATTTAAGACATTCATTTATTGTATCTTTGCCAGTCCGCAGGCAGACAGAAATGTAATCTGAACTATTTATTCAGTATACCATAGGGCAATAAACTTCTGACTCTGAATTTATTAAACAATTTTTTATTGTTTGTTTGATAGACTTGTTTATTAACTAGATCATTTCAAAAACTCCAAACCAAAATATCCCATCTCATTGTATGTTTCTCTTTTAAAGCATATGAAGGACCAAACTGCAAAAAAATATTTTGTACAACATTAATTCTCAAAAACTAAAGTAATTATTTTGGGTAATAGTTCTAATTAAAATTTATTGAAGATTATTGAAATTAAAATGAACCAGATCCCACTTTGCATTTCCACACACAAAACAAACTCTGTGCTTCACATTTTGGCCACAGAGGGGAGTTCCTTATCTTTAACCAGAAATGATGCTTTTTCGGAAAGAGGGGGAACTGTGTCACTGACACATTCAAAGCTGTCCCATAGGCTACCAGGGCTATTCCAGAAAGCTTACAGGTGGCTGTGGAAGATTAACAGTTTGTCTGTATGACAAGATAAGAGAAATAACAGCAGCAGATCAGGTCTGCACCATCCATGTGGAAGAGTCAGTCACATAGACAGAGCCTTAACATACACTTTACCTTGATGTGCACTGTAATTCAAATAAGAGAGAAAATGAGATGCATTATACATTGAATAATTAGCGACGGATATTGGCAGGAAAGATGTGTCACTACTTACACTTGATGCACTATATACCTTTCCTGTCATGTGTTTCCTGTTATAGCTCTCTATAAGGCTGTAAATGAACCTGTGAGGTATTTCTTGTGTGAGCTGTTTCGCCATATTGAAGTGTTAACAGGTTTGCTTGTGGCTAATGTGCCGACAGTCTTAATGATTTCCTGGTGAGTGCTCACCAGTATACTATGCACTATGTGCTTACACTGCACACTGTGTACTCGGCCATCTTTTGTATGCGATTTTAAAAGGCAATATCAGCCTAAATGGGAACATTAGTCATTTATTTATTTTGTTTTGCTATGTGGAATCTTTTGCAGTTTAACCAATTATTTTAAACAATGTGTTACCCCTGCCCCTGTGTTACTTTTATATCTCGTTGCACTTTTCAGTGTAAACACACTGCATATACTACAAAATGGCATAGAACAGCATCAAAGTAGGCTAAGGTTTATTTGTAGTACATATTTTTAACAGATGTGAAATACTCAGAGGGACTAATCAGAAAAACTTTAATTTTAGAGGTTTTACAGCACAGCTGTGTAATTATTAACTACACTAATTAAATTTCTTTTTTAAATTACTGTTTTTTTGTCTCAATGTTCTGGAGCCTTTCTGCCCTTGTAAATTCATTTAAATGTGTTTTGAAGAGTTGGTTCCTTGACATTTAGCTGCTTGCTGAGCTGTAGTCTCTTTTGATTGTAGTTAACAGATGGTCTACCCTTGAGGTTAATAATCAGACTGTTGAGTCGGTACAAATGTTCTTCATGGTCCATTTTGTAACGTCTTTATGCTTTTCTAGAACACATTTTTATTTTGGTGCTAGTTATCTGACAAATGCAAGTTGTTTATTTACATAAAAATATATTTTTGTACATTTTGTCACTTTTTCTTTTGCCAACATCATAATTTGTCCGCCCCCTCTAATACACACCTGCTCCTATCAGTTTAATGTCAGTTAACTTACTTAATTCAATAGTACATGCTCTCATAAATAATGCCCTTTGTATCTGATGTTACGGTAATGACAATTGTGACATAATTGGTTTTAAATTTGATCTCCCATAACCTCAGTTTTTCAGTCAGTCTCTGACATCATATGATTGATGAGGTGAATGGACTCAGACACTTTGGGTCCCCTTGGTCCCTTTTAAAGCATAGTAATTTATCTAATTGCAGTCATTTTTGTTGGATCGGAAGCACCTTCTGGCCTTTATAAGTTATGAACAAAAACTATTTGAATTTCCTTTTAGAAAAGGTTCAGTCTAAAGTAGTGTATAATTACTGTGTTTATGCACAATGGTATTTACATGGTATTCTAAGCGGAAATGCTATTGCTATCATAGTATTGTTCAAAAAACATCTTTTTAGTAGCACATTTTGTACCTTTACAAATACATTTTTGACAAAT
>JBAJNP010005665.1:0-15811 GCA_036877545.1 Yasuhikotakia modesta
CTCTCTCTGGCAGCTGCTTGTCTGACACATTCTATGAAGCAGGTTACACTGTCCTGCTACACCACAACTGACAAAACAGGTTCCTTGTGTTTGTAGCCACACCAAAATTCACAGGGGCCTCATGGGAGAAAAACACTTTCAAAGTTTAACAACTGACAAGGACTTGAGCTCTTATTTTACAAGTTCATCATTTCAAAAAGCAACATGATAGCGGTCAGGAACAGAATATTTGTTTGGAGTCCCTTTGTAAATGACTCTCTTTAGAGAATGGGTTGGGTTTCGTGCCCTGCAAGCCAAAGGGAGTGTCACACCGAAGGGAGAGGTTGAGTGAGACAGAAACATAGCTAACAAGCCTGTCCCACCCTATCACAGAGCTGTCATAACTGCTGGAGCTTGTATTCTGCACGTCATCCATTAGCGCTATCTTAACACATTCCTCACCATTAATCCAACTGCCACAGCATGTACTCAGAGCCCTCATCTGAGGCAATAACGCAGATCTAGATATATTGTCTACAAATATTATATATATATATATATATGTATACACACACACACACACACACACATATATATACATATACACACATATATGCGTATATACATATATATACACACACACATAATTGGATCTATATAATTGCTACCTAGCTTTAATTATATAGCTATATCTAATTATATAGCTAGCTTGCTAATGCTATATTTTATAAGTGTGTATGAATGCATGTATATATAATTTTATAGTTCCAATTAGGTGTGTATATGTGTGTGTATATATATACATGTATATGTGTGTGTGTAAATCTGGAATCCCACAAATTAAACTTTGGAAAGAAATTAATTTATTAGCAGCAGGTTTTTAATGTCAGAAATGTACATGTTAGCACAATCATATTTTTTCTTACAATATCATATCATGCATTACGTTACTAATAAAAAACAACAACTGGCAAGTAACTGGTTTATTTACTTGCCACGTCCGCTTGTATTTGCATGGATCTTGGCAGTAATGCGTGTTTTTGATCTCTAATATACCTTTCATGACAGAAACACCTGCGCATCCTCTGTCACACACACAGAACCCGTAAGCAAATCAAAGCAGACGTGATGTTCATGATCAAGCGCCGTCTAAACGCACGAGACACATGAGAGGGTTCCACTAAACCCTGGTGACCATGGCGACGAGTGACGCGTGGGCTATTACAGTGACAGATGCTGCTAAAAAATTTACACGGCACGCAGAGGAAGAAAACTACAAGCTCTGTTTACAGCCTCAACTACAGGAGCACAAAACTGACACTGTCTGCTGCTTGTTTTAGAACTGATAGATTCAATGATTTAGGTCTGAAGTTCTGACAGGAAAACACAAAATGCACGATTGACACTTAACCCAACAAAAAGCAAAGCTTTCAATGCTTCAATGTGATATTACCTGAGATAGGTCATAAAAATTGTGATCATATCACATTACACTGGTGAAGGTTTACAGGTGATAAAAGGTTTACATTATAAAACCTGTTTCCTGCCCAGATTTCAAACAGAAGACCTGATCTGCATAAACAACACACGCCACCAGCTTCCATCATCCGATTGGTGGGATTTGTACTGGCCTAGAGGTAACTCGGGACCAGTAACCATGGAGACATTAGCATCCCAAGCGGAACTAAAACAACATTTAAAAGGGCTGGAAAGGTAATAAGGCAGTTTTCCTAAAGCAAGAATACATGCAAATATGTATGTTTGCATGCTAGCGTGCAAACACACCAACATGTGTACAATTATGTAGCTTGTGTTATTATCTTGTGTACAGAGTGTGAATGTCTTTCAAGCCATCACCTTTCACTACAATAAATCTATGGCGGAAAACAAAACACACTAAAGAAAGGTACTGCGTTCAGATTTAATAGAACTGCCTGTAACACAGAGATAAAACGAGACTACGGTGGCCCCATTAAGACAAACAAAAGAACAGAAGTCTTATGTTTGCCTTCTCTGATAAAGCGTACAATAATATCTTACACCACTGTGTGAAAAACACAATGTATTTTTGAGAAATGACTAAAATTTAATTCACACAAATAAGACACTGTAATTATCACAGTGATATCACTTTTAAGACACTATAAGTAATTATCAATGATTTTTCACAGTTGCCACCATTCGGAGATCACATGACCAACCGTGGAGATCACATGACCAACCGAGTCACGCTATTAACACAGTTACCAATATTGACAAGAACAACAACACATTTTAGCACTTCTTTCCACTTAATTCACTGGAATTCTGGAAAAATAAACCACCCAAACAATCAACAATACCTGCTGAAGCAAAAAATAATCCCAGACAACTTGAATCATCCGCTCCTGATGACAACAACATCAGAAATCACAATGGCCACAGCTATTCCATGAGTGTGGTGGTGCTTGGAATGAAACTGAAGATGCTTGGAACTAAACAACCAAAACAAATCTGAATTACTCAGGCAGTAAATATCAGAATTTAGGCCATGCCTCTTTCAGAATATACATGTGGTTCTGCACGTGAAGGCATGCAAATACATAGTTTGACGCTCAAGAAGAATATCCTATCACTGGGCACTTGTGGCCTACTAGTTACAAGTAGAAAGACTTGCAACCAGAAGGTCGCCGGTTCCATTTCCAATGCTGGTAGGTGACCAGAACAAACCAGAACTAACAGAGAGAACTACAAACAATTACTGATGTTCAAGCAGGCAACATGAGATGTTAAGGGCCAGGGGCATGCATCATTTTGAACAGGATATTTTTGTGTAAAACACAATTACTATGTCCTGTGGAACATAGGTAAATATCTGCTATATGTTTGGTGACCTTGAAATGGCAGTTCTACATAAAAGACATCTTGTAGATTATGCAAGTAATATGTAAAGGCATTCCTGTAGCTCAACTGGTAGAGCATTGCGTTAGCTGCGCAAAGACTGTGGGTTCGATCCCAGGGAACACAAGTAATGATAAAATGATAAAAATGTACACCTTGAATTGTAAGTCGCTTTGGATTAAAGCATCTGCCAAATGAATAAATGTAAATGTATAAGTACAACTAAATACACATACATTGCCACTGCCAAACAACCCAGTCTTTTATGTACAACTATAACAAGGGCAACCAATATTAATCACTAAATAACACGCTGTATTAAATCAACCCAACCAGACGTTTAATGTTTTGTCATACAGGTTTTAAACAACATAAGAAAGCATAACTAATGGCAGAACTTGGTTAAACTAATTCTTTAGCAATTGCTAATGCCCAAAGAAAACAAGAAATAAATCAGTAAACAGTCATGAAATCCATATCAGTAACAGGCAGTTTCCTGTTAGACGGTTTCCTTACGAATGGGTGGCATGTTTAATGTTCATTATCCATATGAGTAAAGGGTGGGGAGAGAGAATGTTTGAACAACACACAGATCCCTTATCCTATGGTCTCGCAACACAAGAGAGATGCACGCCTGGTACAATTACATGAGTCGCATCAAACGTTAAGATGGGAGGGAGAGAGAGAGAGGGAGGGAGAGAGACAGAAGCAGATTGAGGAAGATAAAGAGAGAGAAGCCTTTTTGAAGTTCACTGAGACTTTTTCATGAAAGCATTCAGCTGGAGTCTCTGGTGATTCAGTCTGTGTAAACAGACCTTCATGAATAGAACATACTCCAGTTGTGGAGCGTTACATTTATTACATAACACTCACAACTGGGTGAAACTACTAAAATACTGGGATATGAAAAAGTTTTCCCAAACATCATGACAATTATTGTTTAGATATTTTAAGAATCACTCAGTATGTTCACAGCAGCACCTTGACAATATCATTGTTTTGTGATGATATCACCGCAAGCAGCCCTGAGGATTGGGATGTGTGTGTGTGTGTTTACATTGTTGGCAATTCTTTTGAGGGTCAATTTTTTGACGCAGTCAGAAGAACAAAGTGTTTATAAATCAACCAAAACAAGTTTCTTTTTAAACCTACTGATGTTAACAGGTTTGTATGAGGGTTAGATTTTGTGTGTGTGTGCATGTATTAATCCCCAGCACAAGACAAGGCTAAACCAAACCATGGCATATATTTCTCTTATTTCCCACAGTTCGGTATAATACAGAGAATGTACCATTACGTCTATCTTAAAAGCTCTTTCTATGTTTTTGAACATAGAAACTAGTCAAGTCACAGACACAGCCAATCACATACAGTAATTCACCAGTCAGCCTGACTAATACATGCTGTTATTGTGCCATTGCCAAAACCCATACAAGTAATGTGGTGTCAAACTGAGACCTAAAAACCAGACTTTCAGCTTCATTCAGTTCTGTGGTCAGAGGAATGTGTGATGAAAAAGCTCTGGAATGAAGCATTTCAGAATTATACAATCTAGATTTGAAAGACAAATTTCCATTAAACATATCTATGAAAGAGACTGTATAACATTACAGTATACAAGCACAATAAGAAGTATTTCTACATGAAATTATCAGGACTAAGTTATGTCTTTTATGTCAGCTTGGCACAAAACAGTCTGTCGTGAAGTTACACGATTAGATCAAAGATGCAGGCGCCAACAAAACCTCCAGTGTGTGTATTTTTCACCTGCCATGACACACAGAAGTGAACTAACAACAGTACAGAGCACAGTTCCCAGATCAGTCATCTTTAACTTTCAATTCCGTTTAACTTTCCAACTGTATCCTCACTTCTGTAAACACTGTAACAAAAGTATACAGCTACCGAAAGCCAAACCTTTTACTTAAAGTTTCCTTAAAATGAAAACATGCATGTTAGAAACAGATCCTGTATAGCAAACATAATCCACAATCCAGTCTAAACCATTAAGATTGGATTACTCTGCATTAACTAAATCTGAAACTGTGCTTTCTGCTTTTAGCTCATGACTGATCAATACAATTGTCCAATTCAAGCAAATCATTTGCTTTGCATATGTTACGACACCAGCAAACAAGAAGCCAAACTATAGACTCACTATATAAAAGACGATATAGTCGAGAAAGTCTTGAATAGACGCATGTTTAAAAACAACTACCAGGTTACTTACACAAGCAAGTTGTATTTGTAGTCATAGCTCTTATTATGAGTCCATATATGTTTCTCTGTTTACAACAACCTGCAATTCATGTTATAGGGCTGAAGTCTGGGGCACAGCTGCGCTTTCAAACGCAAAGAACGCGACGCCGCGTAAAACAACGCGTCAAAATGACGTCAAAACGCGTCAAGCCAAAAAAAAAACATGTACAGTTTTTTAAACCAACATAATAAATAACATACGTTACATGTTATAATAAATAACATACTTCGCCTTTAAGGTCCAAGAGCTTTTGTCGCCGACACCTGCCACAAGTTCGACTCGGTAGCTCTTTGTCCATGTGTCATATTCCACCAGCGTTAATATAATCTTACGGATCCGTCTCAGAACCGGATCACGGCGACGGTTCCGATGAGTTTGTGAAACTACACGTTAAAGATCCAGGGCTTGCGACGACAGGTCTGTTTTGATCACCTGAGCTGGGATCAGAAAGGTGAGCTGAAACGCAAGCCTCGTTTCTGCACCCTAGCGCCGCCTCGTGATTGGCTGGAGCGCTTCTTCGGCGTTTTACACTGTAAACACAGTGTAAACAAAAAGTTACATTGAACTAACATCATACATAAATTTGTATATAATAAAATTATATATTTTATTAGGCAGGTAAACGTGATATAGCGCAATACCAAACATATTAAGGCAGGTTTGTTGTATAAATCACATGCATAATTTGTGTTATGATGCTTATATGACTGTCTGTGTTGCTGTCATTACTAACACATTGATTTAAAATGTAAATAAATAAATACTCCCTTGTTGGTATTAGTAAAAACGAGTGTGACTTATGAATACAAATATTTATAAAATAATAATTAAATATTTCCTGTTATTTTGGTGTTACGTGATATCACAGGTTAACACACTTCCATACTGTGGTGGTTTTTTTGACATTATTTAAATTATTAAGGTTTGTCAAATACTTTTACGTATGAAACGGGTTGCATGGGTCAAATCTCGGTCTTTTCCGCCCTCTACCGAACAACGCGCTGAGACGCGCGTGCACGTTCCGTCACGGCGGGACCGTCGCGTTCGCGTCAGACACACGCCGATCATCGCTGCCCGCAGTCACACAAGACCGTGTGCTTGTGTTATTATTAACAAACATACAAAACACGTAAAATATCACTTAAAAGTATTAGTTAACTAGACATACAAACGAATGGCTGAAGCGCGGTATCACGATGGAGACGAGGACTGTCCAAACGTTAGGAGTTCGAGGAGACGAGATTCAACAGGTACGTCCATGTACTAAAAGTTTAGTGAAAGTTTAGGGATCGTGCTTGGATAGTTTGGAAACAGATTTGGGTTGCTAGTTAAGACAACACCACATTACATTTGCTGAAGTGAATGTAGTTAAAGACTTTTTACGACTGATTTATGAACTTTATTTTAAGTTGGTAACTGTTGTGTTAACTTTCATTATTCGTACACGTTTATTTCAAGTGGAACATTAACAAAAAGTTAAAAACATTAGTAAAAAGTTACTATTGTAAATAACCGCACGTGATTGTTGGGTTAGTTATGGGTTAGTTATGGAAGATGTGATCCTGAAATCTGAAAATCCTGGGATACTTCCTTAATCCTGGGATATCTCGGCGTTAATCTGGTATGTTGGTGCATCAGCTGTGGTTTTCTCCAATGCTGACACACAACAGGTGACACAACTGAGGAAACATGAGGCAGCAGTTGTGCGTGTTGCAGCCTGTGTCATAACTGTGTCTGCACAGTTTAAACACTATGTCATGCCCAGACGTTATCATCTTGGCACGTGTTTTTCAATGAGACTTTTTATGATGATTGTTTGTTCTGTAAGTACAAAAATAGGTTTGTCTTATAACAATTGTTTTTATCAGTAGTTTATAGTAGATTTATTAGTATCAGTGGAAGCGCATATCCAATGTATGACAGGTCAGTGTATGTGTGTGTGTGCGTGTGTGTGTGCCATACCACATCTTAAGTTTTTGCCATGGGGTTTGGATGGTACATTGAATCAGCACTTATAAACCTTCAGGCCAGATTCCATCCCAATTTTGTCTCTCCTCAGCTAATTCCGCTTTCCTCTACATAATACTCCTCCATAGAACTCCTCCAGAATGTTTCTACATGTTAGGCCTTGTTTTTATAACATTGTCTACTGCTGTCAGTCTTATAGAAACTGCCAGAAAAAAACATTTTCATAAAGATGTTTAAGCTTGACAATATATTCCCACAAAGTCTCTTTAATTCCCTTTATCCCTTCACATATCCACAGACAGTTACATCTGCGTCTCCTGTATAACGAACAGCTTGCGATGATATCACATCTTATCTGAAGGTTTCGTTGTTTTTGATGATGACCTGTTTTGCTAACAGGAAAGTGATCTTTCTCATTTGACTGCTGTTTTACATATTGGGAACCTGCTTCCCGAAAATACTGTTTAATGTTTAAAGCACCAAACTTATACACCAAACTGCAAAATCTGAGACACATTTGATGCTTAATCACATGAATAAAAATCACATGAATAATTCACATTAATAAGAAAACATGTTTATTCATACATTTTGTCAGTATTTAGATAGTCATTTTTTAATCCGACACTGACACAATTATAATAATTTCAGATATATCTTCCAAAATAATCTATTATTCTAATCTAATAATCTATATATGAATCCATTATTATTGCAGTTAATTGTAAATAAGACGCAATATGAGTTAGACCTTGCCCAACACTGTATAGGGATGCTGTTACAATAGTGTGTATAATCATTAACTGACCCACGGCAACATGTTTAACCAAGTAAGCTATAAAATAATATTGGCCTACTGGGTAATATTGGTGTAACTAATGTTACACATCAGTGTTTGATTTGCATTTTAATAGACTTATGTCTGTGTCCTCACTTTATTAGGCTTTTTTATATTTTCATAATGTGTATTATCATATTATATTTTCATTTATTTTCATATATAGCAGAGTAAACCTTTTTTCAGTTTTTTCATTATTGTTTTTTTCTTTACTTACAGTTTGCCTTCTATTTGTGTTTAATGTTGGTTATAGCCGTGTTTTAATGTTTATGTTGTGCATAAGAGATATTACATTGAGGTAAACATTAAATATACATACATATTTCAGTTGAACTGATGTACTGTATCAATGTATATTACTTTGGTAATCTCTGATTTATAATAAGGTTTTAATAAACAGCGAATTGACAGTGAATTTAAGTCTAAAGCGGTAGTTTTCGGTGTAACTTAGAAGATTAATTTCAGGTCAGAATAAAAAGGTTTTGTCTGTCAGTACAATGAGTGAATGTTGGCCTGCACAGACAGGCTTTGAGCACAGAGGAGACACTATGTCAGCACAATTGTATCCCACAGTCAACCTGTCTAAACAAACATCCATATCTACAAAATTCACGTCTCTTCATGTTCAGAATGAGCTTATAAAGTAATACTGTAAGATTATACTGTATATTATACTGAATATTTTTTAAATAGAGTCATTTGCAAATGCTTGGTGGTCTTTGTAAAATCCTTATAGCCCTGACAGAGAATTGGATGGTATGTTTAATTGGACAGGTTAGATTTAAGCTCCTGTCTTGACATGCCTTCAGACCTGCTGGGAGTTGAAGTATTTTGTATGACTCTTCATTTTTGATGTCTCAGCATTTTTGTGTTGTGTTGCTTCCACAACAAAAGCTAGGTGTGTCTTTTAAAGGCCTTTTTCACATCTGGTATTTGCGTTTGTCTCGCGTGATCTGACAGAAAACAGATTGTCATATATAACAGCTATTAACAACTTCTGTGTGTTGTTAGGGGATTTACTGTAGTTGACCACATGTAGCTATTGTTCCACCATGTGTATGTGTGTGTGTGTGTATGTGTGTGTGTGTGTGTATGCGTGTATGTGTATATGTGTGTATACACATACACGCATACACACACACACACAGAAAGTGATACATAAGTTACACAAGCTTTACATTAATAAATAAGATTTCATAAATATTATTATAAGATTATTCTATTAATAAAATTATTCTATTATATTGACGAAATCCACCTGCTATTTCTAAACTTGTTTTGTGTTTTTAACCAACATTTTAAGAAAACTTGTACTATAGTAAGTCCTGCATGTGAATGTGGTCAATGATTACTGTTAATGCAAGATAATAACACTGGAAGCTGCTGTCTCCTAACACAGATCTGAGATCAGTTTGCACCTTCACATGTTATCATTTCAAGAAGACTGTTCAACGAGAGCTGATCATAGATCAGTGCACAGCGGTAATATCTTCCTGGAGCAGTAGAGGCGATACAGCTGATTGGTTCGTTCTGATACCAGGATGTAGTTTAAAAATGAAATCAATGGAGCACTTAGACATTATCAAAGGACCTCTGTGCAGCTAGGTAAAGTATTCTTTAATATTTTACATGGGTCAGTGCAGATATTATGGGATATTTGACTGTTGCTTTGATTCACTAATGGCAGAAGTTGAATACTTCCTGATAGACCACATTCCAGCAAACTGGAACGTCACTGTTAGGGAGACAGTCAGTCAGATCAGTGTATTTGAATCAGAAAGATGGGAACTTGCGGAGTGACTCAATATTCTCTCTAATATGCAGGTAGGATATGTATTTTCAAATGATTGTATCTTTGGTAGTATATTCTGGTTCACATGTAAAAGTGTTTCAGCATTATAACTTTTATAACTGTTTATATATATTTATAAATATTGGCAGTGATTGAATTGGTCTGATTTATCCAACTCTCTTCCAGTTGCTCCTTAACTGTTATAATTTCACAACTGTTACAATTTTTTCTTTTGGTAATGGTGTCACATACACATACAGACATAAAGCAGAAATTTGAATGGCTGTGGATTTTTGGTTGTGTGTGATTGGTTAGTTTTTGGGTTATAAACAAAAACACAAAAACCTCTTTACTAAATTAGTCATCAGGACAAACTGATGTTACAATACAAATGTAATGTGGTCACATGTGGTTTAACTGTGTTTTGTTGTGATCCAAACTTAAAACACTTGGACCCAAATAATAACTGTATTTAGCACAAAATGCTTGATATCAGATCACCTGAAACACACCTCAACACTACAGCAAGTCTTTGAGTTCACATTTATTACCTGACAATGTTTAACATTCTCTCTTAATCCTTGTTGTTGTTGGAACCAACAAGGTTTCCTTTCATATACAGTCGAAACATGCAGGTATTTATATACAGGCTTTGAAGTTTTATGAGTTTTGTGATAATGGATTTAGTAACACAGTTACATACACAGCTGGTCCAAACCTTGTGTTAAATCTTAATGACTGAACTGTGTTCAAAGTTTAAAGGGAGTGAGCAATCGAACAAACGTACTGTATCTCCAAAACAACAAGAACCTGCTGAAGGAGTTGTTAGACTGGACTTTAACGCCGAGTGCCGAGCGTGGTTTTAGGAGCAACTGTTGTTTCCCCTGAAGCTGTGCTGTTTAAAACAGGTTTATCAGGAACACAGCTCACAGTTTACCCAGGCGACATTGCCACTTCCAGCTGTTTCAGAAACACGTTACTGTTGTAGCAAATGCAGATTCATTTAACAACTAAGCACAACATTGTGCTACAAAGAAACCGAAATGAGAAATTGCTTATACTTTTATTTTCTGTATCGCAGATCGTTCAGAAAGAAATAAACCAGATCACCTGCATATAAGGTAAGATCTTCTGTGAACATAGATCTACTTTTCATTTGATATTGTTGGAACATTGTACACATTATATAA
This sequence comes from Yasuhikotakia modesta, assembly GCA_036877545.1. Taxonomy (NCBI): domain Eukaryota; kingdom Metazoa; phylum Chordata; class Actinopteri; order Cypriniformes; family Botiidae; genus Yasuhikotakia; species Yasuhikotakia modesta. Next base: position 10,908 of record JBAJNP010005665.1, read on the forward strand.
ATCATTATAAAGGTGTACATATTATATATCACTGGAAAGGTGTACATATATATATATACTATACAGCACATGACCTAAAGACTGAATTATGCTATCTGTTTACAACTTAACATGATAAAATGAAAAAATTCAAAATGTTATACAATTATATGACTGTATTTGATTAATTTTTAAACAAGGAACTTCAATGTTTTGTTGTATTGGTGCAAATTCCTGTTAATTATTAACCAGGCCTTGAAGTTTAGTATTTAAATCTAGTAAACTTTCACATGTGAAATCCCATTTTAATAGACGATAGAATAGTTCTTTAAGCAATCTAGAATCGTTCCTTCTAGGAAATATAATAGTTCTTTAGGCAATCTAGAATAGTGAAAGTGACATGTGTTTGTCAGTTACGGTTGCCCATAACCGAAATGTGACCTCTGCATTTAACCATCCATCGTGAGGAGTGAACACACACTGCAAGTCGTGAACACACACTGCAAGTCGTGAACACACACTGCAAGTCGTGAACACACACTGCAAGTCGTGAACACACACTGCAAGTCGTGAACACACAGACACCCAGAGCAGTGGGCAGCTATACCTGCAGCACCCGGGAAGCAATCAGGGGTTAGGTGCCTTGCTCAAGGGCACTTCAGTTGCTGACTGCCGGTGCTGGAATCGAACCAGCAACCTGCTGATTACAAGCCCGATTTCTTAACTAGTAGACCACAACTTCTAGGCTATAGAATAGTTCTTTAGGCAATCTAAAATAGTTCGTTCTAGGCAAAGTCATCATTCCTGGAAGATAACCTGGAACATTGTCCCGGGGCCTGCTAGGGTCCTTTATAGGGTACCCCACTCCTTGCCCCCCTGGGGGGAGGGGCCCAAACATTTTGTCCCTGACTTCTGAAATTTTGTGCCAGGCCTGCATTGGGGTAGATCAACGATTGCTTATCTTTACTGAAATAGAACAATGGATACGTAAAGATAATGCTAATTTGCTTTAGATTAAATAGTTTTGCTTCATTTAGTTAGAAGAAAACTTAATTTGACAAAACAGTGCTTTAATAACAATAAGTTGTTGTTTTCACTGGCTCTGTGTAATGTCTACAAGTCAGCAAGTGGCTTGCCACATAAATTAACCTGTGACAGAAAAGACGGATAGCTGTGCTTGTTTGTAGCTTGTTTGAGTCAATGATGGATCGCCACAGTGGGAAAGACTGAGGGTGTAAACCCAACATGTCAGCTGGTTCTCATTTAAGACAGTGCTTTTGAGAGCCTGCTAGCATGCTAGTCTGTCTCTCTCTGTCTCTCTCTCTCCCACACACACACACACACACACACACACACTTATGACACATCACTTCAGCTATGCAGAGAGCAGAAAGCTTTAAAAAGGGGACAGAGTCAGGAAGTAAAAAGTCTCGGGCATGAATAATCAAAAGGCTTTCAAAGAAAACTGTACTTTTGGCATTTTTGAGGTAGGATGGATAATCTTGCTGTAGTGGATTTTTGTAATGAAAGATTTTAACTTTTATCTACGACTCAAAGGTATGAACTAGACAACTTAATAACTTTAAATGCGCTTCATTTGCAGTATGAATGTTGCATTTCAAGCTCTGTCTTTTGTTTACACTGCCTGGCAAAAGCAACTGTAGTTGATATGGTATTTATTGTTTTTCCAAGTTCATTGTGCTGTTGAGTGCAGTTGACCTGGTTACAGAAAGATGCGGTACAGCGAAAATGAACTGAACAGTTGACATATGTATAGTCAATAGAACAAAAGTTACAGTAATTACAGTACAGTACAAATGCAATAAAAGTTACCGTTTGCCAGTAAAAACTACCTTTTATTACTTTTTCGTTGTGGATTGCAAGAACAATGCGACTGAAGAAGAAAGCGACTGAATGCGATTTATGATTTGTTATTATTGTCAGCCTATTATTGTCAGTCTTGGGTTTGAATAAAGAACCAAAAGTTCTAAACATTCATTAAAACAACGTTAAGATAACAATAAACTTCTGACCATAATGGCACAGACTCTGTTCATTTCTTTAAGCTACAGAAACTGCATAATTTCTTCCTTTTCAAGCTAAAGTAGCGAAGCTGTACCCAAACCACACCTCTGTTTGGCTCTCATTAGTATCTGCTGTTTGTTCTGTTTGTGTGTTCAGTCAAAGACCTCTTTTCTCAATCAAAGCAGCATTTAAGAGAAGTAAGTAGGATTTTAAGTATTAAGATTTTACACAGAAGTTCGTCATTTATATGTCATGCTAATATATGATGTAAAATGTTCCAGCTTCTGCGAGGGCTCATTCACAGACCGATTACTCCAGAGAAAGAAGGTGAGTTTATTGTAGGGGCTGTTTATAGCCGTTTTGTCACCGATATTGTTAGGGTATATTTTAGGGAGTGGGTAGCCAGATTCAAACTCGGTTTCTTTTCATGTGACAAATACCGCTACGCCACAGCTCTGATGCAACTTTGTGCGTTAATAACAAAAACTGAGAAAAACAGAAAAGTTATTTTCATAAGCCTCAGAATCAAACATTTAATTAATCTCACGTGTGACGTTTTTTGCGCCAGACACAGAGCAAAGATGGCAGTGAACTAAAAAACGGTCCTCTTGTGTCTAAACATGTATTTCTGCCAATATTCATAAAAAACTCCATTACTGGATAATGGAAAGTTGCTGAATGATTAAAGACTCTGAAATATCTGAAGAAGGTTTAAACCTGTTTGACTCTCATTTGTGACGTCATTAGTGAGAACAGAATGAAGTGGTTTGTGTGTTTTGTTAGGCGTCCAGAGATTACCATCCTATCAGCGGAGCCGCTAGCAGCCAGTTCCTGGTTACCAGGGACATCTGGACGATTTTCATCCCCAGCCTTCACACAACCAATCTGGAGTGAGAGCGGTTTGACTTCGGTTCAGGTACAGCGATTTATAGCATTACATTAACAAAGATGTGCTAGCTGGGTGTGTGGATTTCATTTATTTACTTAGCATGTCTTTCCCATTTGAAAACATGGAACTTACTCCTTGCAAGAGATGTACTAACACATTGGTGACTAACTTTTAATAAACCAATTATGTAATTTTAGTAAGATTCCAACAATCCAATCCAGTACAACCTCCATTGATAAACTTTGCTAATATCTACATATTATTATTAACTTAATCTGCATAATTCTTATATAATGTTTAAAAAATATTTAAAAAATATCTTTATTGGCTTAGTGTCTTACCATTGACAAATGTCTACTTACAAAACAATCACAGTTAAAGAGAGTTGAAAGACCTACAGGCTTAACATTCATGGCAGACAAAAGCTGTCATCTTCATAATCCGAAAAGATCCATTGATTCAGAAAGGATTAAAATTACAAATCAGCTTTTGAAAATACACACTTTAATAATTAAATGTCCATGACACGACCTCTCAATACAAAGTTAATACCAAAACAAACGTTTGAGAAGATGGTTGGTTTTGATGGTGTGCTTGCTTGGTTTGGTGCTTGCGTTTGAGTGATGACCTTTTCTTGATCTTCAGCTTCCACCGTCCTATGAGCAGGTGATCAAGGAGAAAACCCAGGAGCAAGTTTCAAAGCCAACGCCCCCCCCACGGCTCTCGCACACAACCACTATTGCCACCCAGACCGACACAATAAAAGAAAATGCCACTGATCCAGATTCCAACACACCCCTGCAGCTAATCCAACCACGCAGATGTGGAGGTAAGTTAATACGGACAAAGTTTACAATGCACAAACTCCTGAATTGTGAGGCTTAATATCTGGTTATCTTTCCTTTGATAGTTCCAGCAAAACCACCTCGACCAGCATTGCCTTCTAAACCCAAACCTATTCCACAAGAACCTCAAACCAGTACAAAAGAACTTAGCTGTTATAAAGAAGGCATTCAATCCTGCGTTCCTGATCAGACTTGCTCCACTCCCAGCCCTGCCGTGTTACCTGCCGCTACTGATCCAGTCCAGACTCAACACCCTGTGCCTCGGCCACGTGCCAAACCCAGACAGAGCTCCACCAACCAGCTCAATGTTCCTCCTCTGATCCCATTGCCAGACAGCTGGGAGACTGATCCTGTAACACCTGTGGAGAGTTCTGATGTCCAATCAAGCAAATATCTGAAGGAACTCTTGGATGTTTTTAACTCAGAACCTCAGTATGATGTGAGGAACCCCATCAACATTCAGAGCAAGGAGATAGATCAAAGTGCAGAGAACCCTAGTGAGAACATGACAGCCCTCCACAGTGACCGCAACATCCGTGCAAAGATCCAGGCCTTTGAGAATCAGACTGGTGCAGAGAATGATGACAGCAACATGCCGTTCCCCCGGCCTAGAAAAGCTTACACCAAACCACCAGTGCTGGCACCAAAACCCTCCATTGCTCCACGGCCCTCCTTCAAAAAACCCAAAGAAGAAGAAGTTCCACTGGACAATCACTATGAAGATGTCACCATACCGCCTACACCAGCTCCAAGACCTCAGCTTTTCAAAAAAACATCCTTAGATGCCAAAGATGACTCGGACGTTCAGCTCCCCGTGAGGGCGGTGCCCATCCCTCCTTCAAGACCCTCATTGGTCAGAGTTAAGAACGTAAGCTCTCAGGACGAGGAAGCGGTGTTCAAAGGACCTCCCACTCCAGTCAAGCCCAGCAAAGATCTTCTCAACTTCAACAATCACAACTCTACTGCACTTCTAACTAACACCACAATCACAGAGAACACGCAAAGCAATGACTTTGTGGACGCGGCCATTAGTAAGTGGCAGTGCTCTGTTGCACCATAATGCAAAGCAAAACTGTTTTAACACATCACTATTTTTATTGGTGTGTGTGTGTGTGTGTGTGTGTATATATATGTGTGTGTGTGTGTGTGTGTGTGTGTGTGTGTGT
>JBAJNP010005665.1:15836-28167 GCA_036877545.1 Yasuhikotakia modesta
CGTGTGTGTGTATGGCATATATTAAGCTGGCATATATGAAGTGATTTTTATGAATGTATCCATTTGCAGACCACTCCCCCATTAAACCTGCCCGCCAAACAGGGTTCAGCTACACAGGGCCAAACACTCAGGGAGTGACGAGGAGACCCACAGTCATCAGAGTCCCCAGTAAAACTGACAAGTGTGAGTGTTTGTGTTTGCTTATGTGCTTTAAAAATGTGTTAAAATATGTCTATGACAATTTATTGCTGGTGAAGTTTCAGATTCCTAAAACTAGTGGCACTAAACAAAATAGTTGGTTGGACAAATGCATAGTCCCACCAAAGTACTGCTTTGGGTCAGTGTTGATATTGGGCCAGACAAATATGTTGCAATTCCAAGATGCAATTCATAACATGTTTTGGTTAAAAAATAAACAAAAGTTACTTATTAAGCAAGCTTGTGTTTATTCTTGTCAGTCTTGTCACCTTATTTACATTCACAACAGTGAGTTTATAATAATGATTTATAATTTGAGGTGTTGGTTAGATTTCAGGGGAAAAGTCAGTTTGAGTCACATCCGTAAAACAAAACAACCCAGGATCTAAATCTTATGTGGAAAGTTTTGCAGCTTGTTCTTACAGCAGTTGCTTAGAATTCAAACTTGACATTCATGTTAAAACACTTCCTTTGCAAGTAACTTGCAACTTAAGGTTTTAAGCAGAGATGGCAATAGAGAGGCAAAAGTTATGGATTGCATTTAAAGAAATAGTTCATTTAAATTGTGTCATAACTAACTTATCCTCGTTCCAAACACGTACGCTTTATCTTATGCTGTTTGCTTTCAATATCTGAAGTTCTGCACATTCTAACTGGTGTCTCTTGTTTGGTGGGAGTTAAGATAAACCCAGATGAGATATCAGAGCTTTCCTGTCAGTTAAAAAAAACACAAAATTTTTTACAATAATTTCAGATTGTACAAACAAACAAAAACATGTTTATGATACTTTGTTTACAATGGAAGACTAGCGGGCTGGATGACAAAAGGTTTTAAAAGCAGAAATGTAAAACACAATTTACTTTATTATTTTATTGTACTTATAACTGATTATGTAAGCAGGACTGTGCATATTATCAAATACCACATAAAAATGTGACGTTAGTGTTTAGCATGGTAAGGGAACTGAGTTTTGCGTTTCAGCCCCTGAAGACATGGCAGATGTTCCTCCACCTTTACCTGTGCAGAAAGCTGTGGGCGGCCCCCCTACAGCTGCCAAACCCCCTCGCAAGGTAAGACTCAACATGCCTGCCTCAGCTTTCCCAGCCGCTGCGCTACAAGAGAACAGCAGAAGTGACTGTGAGAAGAGCTGTTTTCAGATGTTAGTGTAGCTCACAAGATCTGTTAGACTTTATAATGCACATCGTGGCATTTAAAAAAAAGCTTGGGTTTGTTTTCGAAGTTTTCTAAAACCTTATTTTTTTCTTGTCATGTAGCTTGAAACAATGACAATCACCTCTGTTTAAAACTTAACATAAAGAATTTAATTAAAATAGTTTAAAATATGTGGTATGATCACAGTATGACAGTGATTTTTATACAACAATACTATGAAAAATAAGTATACGTAGAAATCTACCTTATACGTATAAAATTCTTTTATATTAAAAATAGACTAAGTATTTTTTCTGTACAGATATTAATTGAAATGAAATTGTAACATTAAATAAAAACAGGCTGCTGTTGAGATTGAAGAATAACAACTATAAAATTGTTGTTTCTTCCAGGACTCGTTCAGCCTCTCGTCTGATTTGTCTCTCCCACCACGGTAAATAAATCCTGTATTTATTCACAGCCATACTGTATCGGTTTCTCACATTGAGCCTCTTAAATGCGCCTTTATGCTCGCCAGTATCAGCCCGGATACTGTTACAGTGAATAAAGAGCTTTTATACTGAGGAGCATCACTGCTAAACTCCGTATTCATTTTTTTCTCAGGCCTAGTGGAGGAAAAGTCCTGCCCCCCCGCCCACCACCAGCTAAAACCAACCCAGCAAGACCTCTTCCTCCACGGAAAGATGGCTTCCCGCGCCAGCCCTCCGATCAGGGATTTCCACAGGGATCAGCTTTAAAACTGCAGCAACAGAACCGGAGAGCTTCGAAAAAGGGACCTGCTTTGCCACCCAGACCAAACCCTGGGCATCGTCTTTATAATAAATATACGGTAAGTTACTGTAATCATATACCAGTGTAATCATATACATGCATATCATCATACACCAGTTCTTTTTTTCCAAAACATGCATTCTTTTCTTTTCATTCTAATCTGTTCCGGTTAGTCTGTTAACTATTAGTGAAAGTGAAGTGACGTGGCCAAGTATGGTGACCCATACTCAGAATTTGGGCTCTGCATTTTACCCATCCAAGTGCGCACACACACACACGGAGCTGTGGGCAGCTGTGTGTTTTCTTGCTGCGGCGCCCGGGGAGCAGTTGGGGGTTCGGTGCCTTGCTCAAGGGTCTCACCTCAGTCATGGTATTGAGGGTGGAGATGAGCGCTGGTCATTCACTCCCCCCACTTACAATCTCTGCCGGACCCAAGACTCGAACGCATGACCTTCGGGTTACAAGTCCGACTCTCTGACCTTTAGGCCACGACTGCCCATTACATTGCATTTGTCTCTAACAAACTGAAAGCAAAACTAAACAAACTAATGCAACACTGCTCTGTTTGGTTTCATAGCTTGGTATCCCCCATGGTATCGCTAATTTTGACTACAATGGCACAAACACTGGAGAGCTGTCCTTTCAGGTGAGGTCACTGTGTATACATTCACAGCACATGTATTGTATCATCCCACGTTACTCTCATGTTCCCATGAGGAAGAAATCAAAGCTCAGATATGTGTACTGAAACAGCTCACATACGTCTCCAGTAGAGCTCTTAGGATAAGTTGTGTGTTTTTAGGAGAAACATCTGAGACAAAGTTGATACTTCAGGGACTCTTTCAAAGCTTCTCAACTTTTCTCGGGTTTCGTTCCACGTGTTGTTTTTCTCACCTTTAACTGATACCTGCCAGTAAGTTTCAGATGTTCATGTAATTTCATCCCTTATTCCCTCTAGAAAAACGAAGTTCTTGTGCTGCTTGAACAGCTAGACAGCAAAACCTTCGAATGCCAAGCAGGAAACACTAAGGGCACAGTGCAGACGACACATATGAAAGTTATCACGCCTTTAACAAATGTACCCAGCAGTCCTGTACCTCAGGTAAACCAATATTGACATTCACTCAGTGTGTCTGTGTAGTTATTGTTGTAAACAAGCATGAAGTCTATTGAGTCATGCTGGCTTATGTAGCTAACATGTTAAATTTGGATGTCGTTTAACAGAAAAACAGCCCATCTCAGAGCTGTAGTGGAATGATGGGAAATACTAGTTCATTACAAGTACAAGCGCTATATGACTTCACACCTGGTAAATATGAACTACAACTATGCTCTGTAAAAGAATGTCATTTGATAAATCTATAGTGCAGGACTAAAAAGGATTTGCAAAGGATAAAATAATTTAATTTGTATCTTTTGTAAGCGTTTTCCTTCAGAGTTTTCAAACAATTTTCAATAGCATTACACATATTTCCGTTACCGTTTCTTAAGCAAACGGGACATTTAATTGGTTACCACACTGGCAATCCCCGCCCACATTCAAAGCTCATTGGATCATAATCCTGCACCACACTATTGTATATGACACATCAAATGTCTTCTGATTGGCTGGGATTTTATTGTTGCGTGGAACATTCTCAAGATGCCTTTGAAACCTTATGTTAGAAATAAATTGAGCTAGAATTTGAGAAACTGTGAAGCTGCTACTGTGTGGTTCAATGGTGACCCTTGTTCATGTGTTCCAGAGGGTCCAGGAGAGCTGCCCTTAAAGGCTGGTGATGTGGTCACTAATGTAGAACAGCTGGACACTGAGTGGTACATGGGAACATGCAGAAACTCCACTGGATTCTTCCCCATTAACTACGTCAAAATACTGGTAAACCTTATGGCTTGTGATTATGCCAGCTTGTGATTATGCCATAAGGGCAAATGCATGATAACAATGTACTGATAACATTGATCAGTGACCTATCATTGACCATCTTGTTTCTCAGGACACTGTTGCTACTCCTGCCCCTGCATCTGTTGATAAATGGAAGCCCAAACCGGCCCCTGAATCCATGAGGTAAATCACACGTGTTTGAAATCTCAGACACCAATGAAAGCAGATCTGGAGTGAAAACGGTTTCACTCCTGGATGCTTTTATTAAGGGGAATTGTTTTAATTAGGACAATAAGTCACAGTTTTCTTATAGCAGGGGTTTTTAAAGTGTGGGGTGCACCTCCCCAGGGATGCAGGAATAAAAACTGAATTTAATTAAAAAATGTTATTGTTTTTATTATTATATTTAAATGTTTTTTTACACAATGCTAAAAATAATCAATCAAAAGTGAGTAAACACTCTGTGTGTTTATGTTTGTGAGTGTGCGTGTGTGTGTGTTTGATGGGGGGGGGGTCATTGGGTAAGTTGTGTCAAAAGGGAGGCCCACTGTCTTAGACTAAACCCCTGTCCTACAGTGTTGACTATACACTAAATTGCAGCCTGTCAAAGCGTAGTTTCATTACAGTAGCAAGGGTTGACGTTTTAGAAAATCTGGTGTATTGTACAATAGATTAGATTGACAGAAACAGTCCCACTGTCTGTGTTGTTGTGTTTCCTCAGTGGCCCGAGGTGTGTGGCGAGGTTTGATTTTGAGGGAGAACACGGCGATGAGCTCTCATTCTCTGAAGGTCACGTGATTCAGCTGCTGGAGTACGTGGAGGAGGAATGGGCCCGGGGAGAGCTCAACGGACACGTCGGGATCTTCCCGCTCAACTTTGTGGAAGTGCTTGTGGATCTTCCTCCAGCCCCGGTGCAGAAATCCGGTCCGAACAAAATCGCCCTGCCTGGTAATCTACAGATTATCTCAATACTCTGAGAAGTTCTAGATGTGTTTTTAAATATGGTGTGTATATATATATATATATATATGACATGTTAGCTTAACTGCTAGGGCATCATGTTAGTAGCACAAAGGCTGTGGGTTCGATCCCAGGGAAAGCAAGTATTGATTAAAAAAAGTATACATTGAATTCACCTTAGGTCTACTGTAAGTATATAACGACTGGGCATATATATTCTGTTGTTACATAAAAATATTTTCATTACAAAAATACTTCATTAAGCTGAAATTTAAGATTCATTATCAACAATAATAATTAGAATGTGTTTAGTCAACTCACTATATAAACCACATGCAAACAATCAAATATAAGGGCGAGGATTTAACACCCACCCATTCATAATGGTTCAATAATAAATCAGTTAGAGTTAAGGGTGAGGAATTTTATTTAATTATATAGTGTGAGAACATCAACGATTAGCCATTCAACAACCATCATATAATAATGCTATTACAATTCAAAACACATGCAGAAATGTCCAATGGCTCTGGATCTGTTTGTAGTTCAGTCACTAATATTCCCCCACAACATCAACAGCTGCGGTGATGCAGTGGTCAGTGTCTCACTGTAGCAGAAATGTGAGGAATCTGACGTGCGGTTTGTGTTTCATTAAGCACTGGGTGAAACTGTCCCAGTCCCATTCATTATACTGCAGGCTTTATATAACTGGGTGTGTTATATGCAGTATGTTATATATATCCTATATGTTCAGTTATGCACTATACGGCATAATTGTTTCATAATGCATTTTTAATGGATAATATATATATACAATTCTGCATGTATTTGATAACATAATGTCTTATGCTCCAATTACTTAATTGTAATTAGCCCATAATTGTAATTAATAATTGTAATAATTGTAATCAATTACAATTTTTGTATTTTCATCACAGTTGACAAAAATACAATTTTTGTATTTTCAGGAATGGCCAGTTTACCCAACAAAGACAACCAGGTAAACCCACAACCACCCCCCCAACCCCATTATTAGCACTATCACAGAACAGAACATGGACATCACATCTACTCTGCATTCCCCACAGGCTAGAGGTGTTGAGTGGGTCACGGCGCTGTACGACTTCACAGCCGAGACCGAGGATGACCTGCCATTCCAGCAAGGAGACCAGATACTGGTGACGGCTCACATAGACGATGAGTGGTGGAGCGGAAGGCTGGACGGCAGGGAGGGCGTCTTCCCCAAAGCGTTCGTAGAGGTTGTTACAGGTGAGATTACGTACTGACTGGTAGCAGGTATTACACTGTAAATAACTTCAGGAAATTTAAAGAATGTTGTAAAACGTCATGAATTTAAATATTAATGTTGTTTTCCCCCCGTGCAGGTGGTTGGAAGTGACACTACAACAATTCATGCAGTCAGTATCAAACAGATGCAGGAGATTCTTATACCAGAGAAAAAAATATCTTCTTTGTTGACTTGTTTTAATGAGGGCTTCCTTCAGAAATAGGGTTTCATTTTGTTTTTCTATTGTATTTATATCAACTTTTCACTACAATATAAAGTGCAATGTATCCAAATGTGTTGTAACTGCCGCCTTTAAGTCAGTGTTACCTTTCAGATTTGTTTCAACTGTACAACACCTGCTTGTATAACCTATGAAAGTAAACTTGGGGCACCACCTTGTGTCCTAACTGGACAACAACCAAATTTTCTTTTAATTGTATCCAACCAGCCACATTCCCTCATTTCTCTAAAATGTACAGCAAACATGTCAACAACTATTTCTAAGTGTTAAAAGCTGCTGTCATTTTAGTTAAAAAGGAACATTTAAAAACACTGAAATGACTTCTAATATAGTAACGCTCATTTAAAACCATTAAATTATGATCAACACTTTGAAGAATGTAGAAGCATAAATGTGACAAACAGCAGATTTATGTATAACTAATAGAGGACAAAAGCCAGCACACAGAACTTTAAATGTATGTACGTTTATTGACACATTTGTTGGTCAGGGGTCTCAGACAGACTCCTGAATGGGGGGCTCGTATCCATCAGCTCTCTCCACCTTGGCCCCAGTGTCGCCCTCTGCAGGTTTAGCAGTGCTAGCGCTAGTTCCACCCTCACCGTGCAGCTCCATCAGCTTGCCAACTGTACAATAAAACCATGTGTAAATACCTCAACACACTTAACTCGGTACTGAACACTGACAGTGTTATTTAAGCCACACAAAACAAACACAATGACTAGTCAGTAATATTGCGGTTTGATGAAATGCTAACAAGACATTCAAGTAATAAACATTCGCACTCATTGTAAATTTAACAATTTTGCTCCTAAATTATAAATGTTAAGAATTCGAATTAAAACTGATACCACAGTTAAAAGAAACATTAACCAAAGTGAACTTTGTCCACATGTCAGTCATACCAACTTAAACTGAATCAAAGCGATTCTACTGTTAGTTAGTTAGTGAAGTTCAAATAAAAATTCACTCACGCTCAAACTTGGGCTTCTTCAGCATTTTAACCTTCCTGACATAAACGTCATGGAGAGGGTAGATGGACTGACAGGCCTTTTCAATGTCCTTCCCTACGCTGTCAGGAATCCTGCACAACAAATGGAGATGGTTTAATACACACTTGAGGTTGTGTTGGTGCAGTTCAGATGTCAAGACAACATGCAGGTGACTTAAAAGGCGATACATACAGTTTGTTGACAACCTCTTTGAGGTCATTGGTCTGGACCTCACGGGTCATGATCTCCATCATCTTCTTGCGGATCTGACGGACCTGCTGGTGCTGAGCGTAGGAGGTCTTCCTGATCTGATTGGTGCGCTTCTTGGTGAAGCCCACGCAGAAAAGGCGGAGGAGATAACCATCAGTGGTCTTCACGTCGACGTGGGCCTCAATCATTGTCTGAAAGAACAAACAGTAAATAGTTACTTTAATTTGGCAATTCTGTAATTTACACAGGACAGTCTTAACATGTCAGATCTGAGATTTTGGTAGGACGCAAAATAATGCAGTTTTGGATTTGCCCCTTGGTCCTTGGGATACAGACACTAGCAGTACAGATGAAACATCACAACACCTTCTTGTGCTGTAAATTTTCTCCATTCACAGTCAAACAGAATTAATGTACAAATTTACAAGAGTCACCACAAAGGATGTGGTATTCCAATAGTCACACAATCCAAGTATGTTGGACAAGCCTCCATTAGGCAACCAAACTTTTCATACACTAATATGAAATGCTCATATCATATGTGTAAATAAACATTTTTCTGAAGTACTATTGAAATCTATGTCTATTTAACAAACAAATAACACTGTGGTCACCCTGAAAACATCAACGTTATATATTTAAGTATCACTGAATATAAATGCTATAACAGACCAATGAACCACAGCTGTGACTGCAATAATCCACACCCTCATTAAAGCATATCATCTACTCTCGTGTAACGCTTTACCTGCCACTTCTTGACCATGGAGCACATCTTGTCACGGGTGAGGTCCATGCCGTGGAAGTTGGTGAGGCAGTTCTTGCCCTGAACATCTTCTGTGACCAGCTTGAATTTACGGAAGGCCACCTCATCGTTCTGCAGATCAGCCAGGCTCACCTCGAAAACACGTCCCTTCAGACCGTCAGAGGCAATTTCTAGATTCAGGAAAAATAGTTTAATCAACTGCAGTTTGCACAGTTTTCCTGAAAGAAATTCTAGATCCATTAGAAGCTACCAGTTGATCTCACAACATTAAATCAATGGTTTTAATCTGGGATCAAACTTACTGGTTCCCTGAGTCCTTGTGACCAAGGTCTTGCCCAGGTTGCGGATGTTGAACATGGCTGGTGCTTTGACATCATACCAGTCCTTCTTGGAAAAAGGGTCCACGCTGCAAGAAATATACAGTGTGTTGAGATTAATATACAGAAACATACAGTGTGTTGAGGTTAATATACAGAAATATACAGTGTTTTGAGATTAATATACAGAAACATACAGTGTGTTGAGGTTAATATACAGAAATATACAGTGTGTTGAGATGAATATACAGAAATATACAGTGTTTTGAGGTTAATATACAGAAACATACAGTGTGTTGAGATGAATATACAGAAACATACAGTGTGTTGAGATGAATATACAGAAATATACAGTGTGTTGAGATTAATATACAGAAATATACAGTGTGTTGAGATTAAGACACATACGGTGTTACACAGTTAATGTAAAGATTAAACGCAACATGGTTGATTCACGTATTCAGCAGAATCATGCACGTGTCATTTTAAAGATAATTCGTCCAGGAAACTTTCATGCTAGCGCAGCTTGATCGTCGTAGCTTTTCTTTACATGTTGTAAAAACGTCTATTTGTGCACATTATACGAGTATTAAACCCGAACTACTGCCCAGAAACACGATCCTCATTTATAAGTTACTTCGTTCAAACACACACCGCTCATGCCATCAATGACCCAACTCACGTTAGCACGGTAGCTAAACACAATCCCGTTAATATCGGTCACATCCTTTATTCACGGACACAAACTACTTAACAGGACAGTTGATAAAACTGCAACAACACCGTCAGGGTTCGTATTTTGTAACTTACATCTTCTTTTTGGCACCTTTTTTGCCACCTTTGGTCAGCCTCTTATTCTTGCCGACTGCCATGTTGAACACAGGGAGTAAAAGAGGAGGGGCTACGGAAATACCGCGAGAATTAAGGCGCTCGTGAGAACAGCGATATCTCGCGAGATTTTACAGGCCTCGCTGTAAAGCTCAACACGCCACATTGCGTTTACATTGTCTCGTTGCAGTCCGGGTTCTAGTTAAGATTTATTATTTGTTCATTTCTATATAATTTGAAACTACTTGCAGAATATACAGAATGTACTTCTTTACAAGCTGTACATTATTAACCTATTTAGCAGTTATTGTCTTTACTGTAAATAATGTCTTAAGTCATGAGCATGGTGTTCCCTGCAGTTACACATGATGTTGGTTACATAACACTGGTAGATGTTTCAGTCATCCACCTAACCTCTATAATTATATAACATTAAATTATTTTAATAATTTAATGTTGTAGTAACTACAATTCAACACTTCTACAATATTATCATCATCTGTCCCAGGGAATAAAACATAAGCAATTCTGAAACAGTACCAAACACGATGTACTCATATTGTATTCCATACTAGTTTATAAAGGCAGAACTTTAAAGCTGAACATCTAGTTTGTTCCAGTGTTATCTTTCACACTAGTGTTAAGCTGCTCTCCTGAGAACCAAAATTCGCACCCCACTCACGATAGCTGCACAAATGTAATGTGCTTTTTTGCCTTGGCACAAAACTCTTTTAAGCACATATTTGGCTTCTTTAAATAGTACCATAAACACATATGGACTTTCTTGCCACTTTGGAATGAAAACATAAAAACAAACATTGTTATGCATAGAAGATAGTTGTACATTTACATAAATGAGAAGTAACTGAACAGAAAGTTCATGCGTCTGTGTGTATTATGGGTGGTGAGAGATTTTTAATTGTTCCTTGTTAATACAGAACCTGTACCTTTAATTCTGCACCCCAGAGACTGTACACACAGTAAACAAAGATGTTCTGCTAACTCTATGGCAATGACTCAGTGGGACCATAGAGTCACACATTTCATATGGGGGATACATTCATTTTTAAAGACAGCAAAATTAAACAGCCAAACACTTTCTGGTCGAAGGTTGTGATTCCATTTATTTATTATAGTAAATCAAAACAACAACATGTCAAGCGATGGTTTAGTAACTCGTTGTACGTGACACATTTGAAAGCATCACGAATCTGAGTTTAGATTCAGATGCAATGGGGGAGACAAGGTTGCCATTGGTTGTCATGTGATCTTAGACTGCAGGAGGCGGTCAGGATCTCTGTCAGGATTGTTTAATGTGCGGATGAATGCACAGCTGCGTGTTCTCTGTTTCCCAGCACGATTGTCTCGGTCTCGACACGTTGCTTTTCTTTGGCTGTGAGGCTGTAGTTTCACGTATTTGATTCATTCGATTAATCTTATCACATTATCCTACAGATGTATCGTAACAAACCACTGCTGTAAACCACTGAGCACGAGATATTCAGTATGAAGATACACAGATCTACATGCGCGCTCGCAGAAGTTTCCTACCTGTGACACACCTGAACCTTCCTCGTCTTTCTTAAGCCGCGCACACTGCGGACTGCGCGTGCGCAGATCTCTCTCACGCAGCTCCACTGTCATGGCGGAGACGGAGCGGGGTAGGAGCTGATTCAGGAAGAGATGGCGCTGTAAAGTGGGTTACCGTACAAACTTTACTCCAGCAGTTTCCACAGACACCAGGACGACTGCCTGCCATTCGGAGGCACCCGTAAGGGCTGACGTCGGACTCGCATTTACCCGACAGTTTGTAGTTTTTGGTGTCTTGTCGGTGTGTCTACCTGCGCGGAATCTCTTCAGCACCGCAGTTTCCTGTTTGACAAACACTCGCAAATTTCTAAACGACCTTTTTCATTATTTTCTTGCCTCCATAAGACCGGCGTGGCTTGAATAGGACCGGCTTTTTCATATCGATTCATCACAGCGCGGGTTTGTCTTGTTCTTGTCAAGTTTACAGACGTCCTCACTCCCTATTGTGGAATAATTCCCGTGCGGCGGGTTGTATTGAAACTACCGACGGCTGCCCGTCCAGGAAACTAACGGGTAACTAGTTGTGAATGGAGACCTGAATCTGTCCTACGCAGCTGTAGGCATAACTCGAGGCAAGCGCTTTATCCTGCGTGTTTCTCCATAGATCGGACTCGGTTGAAGCGACGCTAGGGTTGAACAGGTGTTGCACCTGTTACCCTCTCACCTGCCCGAGTCATGGCGAGCGCGGGTGACAGCGCCGTCGGGATCCCGATTAGAGGAATCCGCATGAAGTTCGCAGTTCTGGCCGGACTGTTGGAGGCTGGAGAAGTCTCCAATCGGGACACAGTGGAGACGATCTTCAATCTGGTAAGACGATTAAAGTTTAACAAAACGCAAATGGCAACGATATGGCAAAATATGTATCTGTGTATCTATAAGTCTATGTGACTTGAGTTTAATCTGCAAGCTGTATACATTACAGTATAGGATAGTGTGGCCTAATAGGGTAACGCTGCGTGGATCCGAACCCGGTAGGGCTGATCTGCGCACTACCCCCCATTGTGTCCTTGATCAAGGTACAGCCTCAGGTTGCATCACAGACACCAAACCTGTAGTACGTCCATTTGGATACAAGCACTGAATAAATACGTGATAAGTTTTAAGAAGCAGCCTA
>JBAJNP010005666.1:0-28164 GCA_036877545.1 Yasuhikotakia modesta
TCGGGGCAGATGTCATCGTGAGCGATCTGAAATGCGAGTCCCCGGAGGGCTTCTGGAAAAGGGATTTCCGACGCATCAGGAACGATTTGATGTGCCCCGAGCTATACGAAAAGGTCCCCCCCACCTCCCTGTCCAAAAACAGCACTTTGCCCGCAGACACGGGAACGCGCCCCAACTCCTACCTGGAGCCCAGCAGGGTGTCCATATCAGTGCTCGTGCCCGGTCTGCTGTTGGTTTTCGTCACGTCTGCCTTCACTGTGGTSGGGATGCTCGTGTTTATACTGCGCAACCGTAAGAGATCGAAGCGGAGAGATGGGAACTCTTCTGCGTCAGAGATCAATTCTTTACAGACAGTTTGCGACTCGTCCTACTGGCACAGCGGCGCTTATCA
Organism: Yasuhikotakia modesta; assembly: GCA_036877545.1. NCBI lineage: Eukaryota > Metazoa > Chordata > Actinopteri > Cypriniformes > Botiidae > Yasuhikotakia > Yasuhikotakia modesta. Next base: position 392 of record JBAJNP010005666.1, read on the forward strand.
CGCAGACGGGCCTCAGAGAGGCTTTGACTGTGGCGCGCACTCGCTCTCCGACAAATGATGCCCAAAATGCGCAAAACGCAAGCGGACAAATAAATACTTCTTTTCGTAAGTGGCAATGACAATGGAAGGCCAATCATAAACACTAGACCTCTAACAAGCCTCTGTGGGAAAAAATATCCTATTTTTTGTGCGCTTGAGTCGATGGATCACTGCAGTTGGGCCCCACTGTTACAAATGTATAGTCTCTCTCTCTCCCCTCAGTTCAGACTGCAAACATGATCAAAAGAGGACGTGAAAAAGTGCACGAGCGCATGAATGTAATGTAAATAACGGACTGTAATATATTTGCATGTTTCGCATGGTCTCACACACTGGGAGCCATTACCATAGTAAGGAAACCAACGCGACCCTTCTCTCGTGTTATTAATATATATAAATATAAAACTATATATATATGACTATATCAGAAAAGTGCCATTTCTTCTATTTTTTGTCGGATAGGATTTGTATTTACTGTTTCGTTTCTCTTTCTCAAAGGAAGGCGCGCGTAAAGTTGGAGACGCGTTGCACATGCATGTAATTTCTGTTCAATCGGTTTATTGTTGGTTGATATTGGGGTTATTTATGCTTTGTGGGGGCAGATTTCTCACGCATCTGCCCGGTCATCTCCTTTATGAATGTACAATGTGTTTATCTTACGGTGTGCCAACTGTTGACGTGTCCGGGGACGCGGATAAGCGCGACCGGTCAGATCACCAACTTGCTTACGCTGCGTGAACTCAATGTAGCCAGTGGTTCGTGGTCTTGTGTGTTGATGGGTTTAGCACGTGGGTAAAAGACAACACAAGGAGAGGACTTTTAAATGGCATCTTTACGCTTTGGTGTGTTTAGAGATCGGTTCACAGAGTGCACACAGACTAAGATGCCTTCATTTTAATTTATTGTTATTATTATTTTTAGCGGAAGCATTCCTTCACAAAAGCCTATTGTTATTCACTGTAAGTATTGTGAGCTTTTGTAAAGCCATCTATTTTGTCCAAATATGAGAAGGGATTTGAAGGTTTCGGCACGTCCTCTAGACTGAACGATGAGGTGTAAATATAAGAACAGCAGACTGATGTCATCGCATCGGAGTAGATGGAGTAGCTGCCTCTAGATGTCGCTGTTGCCTCTCAAGCACATGAACCGGCGTTGAGAGGTTAAGTTCACCAATCTGTGCAGGCGAACCCAAAACCTGCTGTCGCTTGAACAACATAAGTAAAGCCTAAGCGAGTCACTGTGACAGCTGAATCTCTGACAGGACTCATCAGTGTATAAGGAAACGAGCTGAACTGCGTTTCCAAAATGCCATTTTTACAAACAAGATGCAAAGCGTCTTACTGCTAGCATTTAAATGTCACTGCTGACTTTCTCTGAGGTTCCACCACACAGTAATGATTTTACCACAAAACAACACCAATAGTTGAAACATAATGGCTAAAATAATGGACTAACAAGCGTAACCAGCCATCTTTGTACAGAAATCAAGGCTTGGCGATTTCATGTCCAATTTCCAGGCCGGAGACTCATCCAGAACATGTATCTTACATTATTTATTTTGTTTTTCAAAGTTCTTGGCTGTGATGAATGGATATTTTCGACTGAGTTAACTGAATAAAAATAAAACGACAACAAATTCATGATAGCCTGTGAAATGTCCGTCCAATAACAAAGGCTGCAAATGTGGAAAATATTGGCTGAGGAAACGCCAACTCTCATTTTTAGGTTGTAAAAACATTTCTCTAACGTTTCCACGAAGAACAAAAATGTTATTTATAATGTTCTTGGAACGTTTCAAACATCCATGTTTTTGGACGCTATGATAACATAATTGCTTGTTTGGAAGAACGTTTATCAATTTTTATTGTTTTTGAAATGTCACACTAACAGCTTAAAAACAACGCTTTTGATATAGATATATACCGTTAAGAAAACGTTCTACTGGCGTTACGGTAGAAACTGTTTTGATAACGTGTGTGAACTTTTAGAGAACGTTAGCCAGCGTTCTGAGAGCGTTTCCTGTTAGCCGGGAACGCTTTTCTCTCGTACCTGTCTGTTTGATTTGGGTTGCACGAAACGACAGTGGAATCTCGGTCCAGCAGAAAGTCTCCATGGAGTTCCTGTCATGCTGGAACTGGTTCCTGTAATGCAGAGAGGTGATGGCTGTGACTCATGCACACATCCAAGCTCCCCCACCAAAACTGAAGTGTGACCTTGTGGTCTATTATTTCTGTTATGGCTATCCATCTTTTCATATCTCTCTCTTTCTCTCATGCATTGAATGGTAATTTTGTGTCTTATTTGGTGATTCTCCCAACAGTTTGTTTCAGAGTCACATTTCTATGCTTTACTACATTTGATCTGCTTTATTTTGTTAAATAAACTGGTGGAGAACGAGGAACGTGACACACGCTCTGTTTTGTTTGTGCATGTAAGGTGCGGTCAGAGTTCTGTGTTAAACGCTTGCGTTCAGTGCTTCACCAATGCAGGATTAATGCTCTTGTGTTGCTCTAGAGCTGACTGAATCTTTCTCAGACTATGACCAGCTTCACAGACATCAATATAAAAGAGATTTGTGATGTTTTACAATGAACTAAACACGCTAACATATAAATAAGTTCACTAATCATTTTAAACGTTTTAGGAATGTTAAAATGTTAAAGTGTTATAAGAACATTAGCCAACGTACTGAGTTTCCCATTGGCTGGGAAGATGGTGAATGGATTGCATTTAGTTTTCCAAAGGTCAACTGAATGAGATCATTTTGTTATTCAGAGTTTGGCACTAATCATGGGCTTTAACCTTTGTGTAACTTAGAGCAAGTGTTTCTATATTAGGTAGTACAGCTCTTTCAAAACCGTGTGAGTCACACTCAAGATCTCTTAAACTCTGTGATCTGATTAGTCACAATAGTGAGAAACGTCAGATCATTTCTCAATGAAACATGGAAGGAGAACAGAACACACAACTTTAACACACAACTTTAACACATGACATGCCACAGTTAGCGCAAACCACATAAACCACAATATATCGGCACACGTTTATTTTCACCAACAAAAGACAGGTATAACATTCATTATCTGTTTAAACCAGTGTGGTGGAGTTGTTTAACTTTGTCGTCCCCACATTTATCAGTTTCAGTAAAGTAGATTATATGATTTACATATTTAAAATCTTTAACTGTAACATATGCAATATTTGTCATATATAAACACAGGATAATGTACTGCATGCGTGTGAGCTAAAGACTGGTCAAATGTTAACATTGGTTTTAACATTTAATCTTTTCATCAAACTGTCTTTACAGTAAATCTCTAAATGCCCACAGTAAGAGTCTGAAGATTGATTTAACAAGTGAAACGTAAGATGTTAAAAGGCAGCATGAGTCTGTTTGCATCATTAATCTGACGTGTCAGAGGCAGTATTGCAGAGTTTGTTTTGCATATTTCTTTGATGTGAATATAGGTCACACTCTTAAGGCAGTTTTCATCATCACTGTTGAAACAACAAACTCTAAACTTACACGCGAGGACACAAAGTCATTTCAAAGTTTTGTGTGTGTGTGTGAATATCAAGGCATGAGGTCGTTTTGCTCATTTTCTGAGATGAAACACAAATAATAAATCAATGTCTTGAATCAAATCAAAACTGAGGGACTGACGGGACATCCGTAATCTCCCGGGTTAAAGATAAGATGTGTTGACAGCGTACATCATCATCTGTGTTTAAATACAGCATCTGATCCCTGTGTGCTGCAGAGTGGGAATGATCACAGCCATAACATCTGCTCTCGTCTCTGTTCTTTAACAATTGTATATATATATATATATACACACACACACACAATTGTATTGCAGTAGTATTGCACCCAGCTAACAATTGTGTGTGTGTGTGTGTGTGTGTATATATATATATATTAACAAAAATATACATATAGATATACATGACACATAACTTTAAAAGAAGGTTCTACCATCATTACTGCAAGAACGTTTCTGATAACGTTCAGAGAACTTTCTAAGAACGTTCCTCGTTAGCCCAGACTGTGCCAGTCATGGGCATCATTATCTCAGGTTCACAAAAGTGATGCTGCTGCTGTCTGTAGTTTCATGATTTCCAACCTTAGCAAATGAAGCCCCGTCACTTCCTGTCAGAAGAAGACTCCTAATTCCACCCGACACCCTTCAGTTCTGTCAGCGGTGAACTTCTCTCGATGTTTTAACAGGACTGATGTTCCTCCTCCTGCCGCCTGACAAAAAGAATGTAATGTAATGTGTTAAATCAACGCTTCTAATCAAATGACATGACCTGTATTCTAGTGTGGAGAATTTAAAACTTTAGAGGTGACATATTTTTAAAAACACGCTTGGCAGAGGTCCAGACATGACCAGGTGCATCAGCCCTTCTTAGAATTAGCAGAGCTAGTCAAAGTTTATTTCTCAGGTAGGTCATAATCCTCAGAACATTAGAAGAACATGAGGGGAACATGTCCTCAGTCTTATTGTGCAGATGGTGATAATGGGGTTGTGATCAACATTTGTTTATATATCTAACTCTTGTGATGTGTTTGACTGCGCCATTTGATCATTTTCAGTTTGGTTCTACCTATTATTTTACAATTATAAAGAGATTTTAAGGGACAAAAAGATTCTTGGACTTTCCAGAATCAGACAGGGATTTTTATACATATATTCCATAAAACTTTTAATGCAAAATAATAACATATTCCAATAAGTCAGCAATTTTATTTCATGACTCATGAACTGTGAACCGTTAGGAACTATGAACCATTTCATGAGGTGGGGCTAAATAAATTAATAAATGCTGACCAAATTGCACTGGATAAAGTATTAGATTAAAAATAATAGTGCAGGCAATTCACTGAAAATACTTCATTGACTCTCTAAGCTCTTGGACAGACAGATGGTGAGTTACTGTGGAAGACATTATGGGCTTGTGGTCCTCAAAGTGTTTTTGTGGTCTCCAAAGTCCCTTTCTGCTCCAGCTGAAGACCTCATTCATTGATTTCTGCTGTTTATCTCCAGCTCTGATGGGATTTAAGAGATTTGAGTTTGGACCTTGATGACCAATGCATCAATAAATCGTTCAGCACCAACAAATTGATTGTTTCTCTCAGACTTCGTGGCTGCGTGGCCCACCTGAACTGTGACGATATCACGTTGATGGATTTTATATTCGTGTATATAGCAGCTAACAGGGAACATTCTGTTGGCTAACGTTCTCTAAAAGTTACGTTGTTAGGATGTTTTTTTGATGTTGTACTACTAGGGAAATGTTTTCACACCCTAAAATGCTGTCTTCAGGAGAGCGTCTGAACGCTAGCTGTGTGGTTTAATATCTGTGTGGCTGTGAACGTTGTGATTCTGATTTGTTTGTGCCATTGATTTGTTTGTGCGTTTTCTAGATGTCTTACTTGTGTTATGGCAACGTTTGCGTCTGCTCTTGAGGAAAGTCCAAGAAAGGATTTGTAACTCTTCTCACGTTTCTTCAACACTTCCTCTGTAATTATCCTCTCTCTCCTCCCGTTGAGTCACCGGCTTCTGTCAAGTACGATGATGCCTCTGCAATGAAACAATTTTAGGTTGTACTAATGTTTTCCTAACGCTTCCATCATAAACACTTAACAAACGTTATTTTATATTTTAGGAACATTTAAAAAGTCCACTTTTTTACAGTGTCAACGTTATTGTTCAGTTCTTAAAAACATTTTGTTTACATGTTGTAATGTTTGTAAATGTTCTCCACCATCAATTTAAAAATAGCAGTTTTGATAATACGTAGCTTTGAAAAAAACGTTTTTGAAAACCTCAAGGGAACGTTTAAATAACATTAGCCAACGTTCTGAGAATGCTGCTGAGAGCTGGACTCGTGCTCCAGTTTGTTTTGCAATGTCATTAACGGCTGCTGTTTATTTAGGTTTCAGCTGGCTTTCCTCACACAGGGTCACCGCTGTTCGCTGTTTTCAGGTTACAGTTAGCAGCCTCATTTCACAGAACTGAAGCGAAGACCTTAGATGCCTTTTTGAGAGCCATCAGGCTGAGAGAGTGAAGGATTGCTCTGTGCCACTCACTGCAGCACTGAGGGTGCCAGTTATTATGGAAAGACTGAGGACCACAGGGGGCAGAACATTATGTTGAGGGTCTTTTATGAGGTTTTCAGTGAGGTAGATGCGGCTGTGGGTGGTGCCTTATATTTGAGAATTGAAGTGTTTTCCTTAAAACTGTTTTCCAACGGGGAGACGTGCTGTATGAATTAAAGTGGTTTAAACAATAAAGCTGGAAACACTTACAGTAAATGCTGTACATAAACAACATTTTCTCATTACTTGTCTATTCAAAAGTCACCACAGCAATGCTACGGTGGTTGCTATGCAGTTGCTAAGCAAATACTTAATCTTAAAGGACAGTTCACCTCAAAATAAAAAATGTGTTAATTAAAAATATTCCTATAAGTGTCCCAATGTCATTTAATTGGGTTTGAGAACAGCAAACAAAAATGTAAAGCATTATTAAAGTTCTTCCCATTCAAACTGCACCAAACCTGACATGTCTTCTGTAGATGAACGTGTCCACACAACACAACACACAACACAAACTCATGTTTCACACCTGAAACATCTCCACTGAAAAATGTCTATTGTTTTGCTGTGTCCTCGTTCTTCTGCCTACTCTCTGTTTCTCCTGATCATGCTCAGACTCAGAACAAGGATGGAGTTTGGTGAAAAATAATATGTAGGTGCAAAAGGCAGCCTGGCCATACAGCGCGTCCCCTAAGGTCTGCTGTCATTTCTCAGCCGGTGGAGGTAAAGAGAGATCCATCGCTAGGTTTGAGAGATGTGATGTTGAGCGATGAGTACAGCGTGCCACCACACGCCGAGGAGCTGCCCGCAGATGTTGTGAGCTTTTGACCGAGAGTCGTGTGAATGTCTCAAGATGCTCTGTCATGGAGCGATCCGTCCGTGAGGGCTCACAGACAGCCCAAATGAAATGCAGTTTCAGAGTGATGGGGGCCAGTGCAATTGGATTTCAGGCCAGGGAATGAAATGAGACGACAAAGAGAATAGTGAGAGAAAGAAAAGCTGAAATACGGGCAGAAAAAGAAAGCAGGGAGTGAGTGACCTTGGGTTATCAACCCAGCTAACAGGGAACGTTCTGGAATGCTGAATAACGTTCTCCAAAGTTTCCAATTTATTAAAAACAGTCTTATACTAAGTGTTTAACCACTTCCTGTTTTAAAACTTTTTTTAAAAAGATGCACTTGTTTTAAAAACAGAACAAATAGTAATATGCTTTAAAAAGCCAAGTTGTTTACATACTGAATTACGTTTATTTTTGCTCACCTCAATGATAAATTGTTATTTTCTTGTTTTAATGAGATTTTTCTTGCAAATTGAATATTTGCTGCATTTTTTACTTACAGATTTAATATGTGCCGCTTTTATCAACTAATTGTGTCTTGTTTTAAGAGTTCTGAAGATTTGTTTGGATCTGCTTGTCTGGTTTCCTCAGAGAAGAATTATCTGAAGATGACGCTCAGCTTTAGCAGATAACAACCTGAATTCTGGGTATGAAAAGATTCAAGATGGACAAGATTGTATGGAGTGAGACGTAAATTGAAAGGATGGAGGAGTTTTCCACCTCCTGTATCCGTGGTGAACTCCTCTGCGTGCCGAGATCTCCCACGGGTTTCATTTACAGCGTTGGTCGAGCTGCAGCTCGCGTTTGAGTGCGAGGCTCACACGCCTGTTTGTGTCCGTCATGTGTCCACCTCACACGCCTGTTTGTGTCCGTCATATGTCCACCTCACATGCAGAGCCGCGCATCACTCCTCATCATCACGCTTGCTGTCTCAAGGCCTGCAGCTTCTCTTGGTTTCTGCAACAAACCAACAACAGATGAAGTGAAATACAGAATATTTCTATTTTTTATATTTCTAGAGAATATTAATATTTCAGATATCTGATCTGCCTCTAACATCAGAGCTGGCAGGAAATGTCCTCAGAATGTTGACTAACGTTCTCTAAGTTCTTTCAAATTTATCAAAAAAAGTTCTTGCAATTACCTTAGTGGAACGTTTCTTTTACGTTATGTTATATCAAAAATGTTTTTTAAAACCAAGCAAAAAGTTAACATCATCTAACAAACTGCACTTTCCTAGAACTTTCAAAACAACATCTCCAAAGACTTTGTTGCTTATTGAAAACGTAACGTAAACGTTCCTACAACCTAACATTTTTAACCGGGTTAGAGAGAAGGAAGAGATCAGAAAACAGAGCGAGATGCAGCACAAGCGAGCAAATTTATTCGAGCAGAAAGGGTCACGCTGTGCGAAGCCGGGGTCCTGTTTCTGAATGAACACTGACCACCGGAGCATGAACCGCCACAGTGTCACCACAAAGCTGATGTGTCACACTTCCTCGTCCTCATCCTCAGCCTTTCTGCTGGAGCCAAGATCTTAACTCAGAAACCAGGGCCAGTCTGTGTTCTCTTTGTCCTTTGAGCTACAAATCTCCACTTCTCTCAATAAAATAACAAAGCTTTTATAATGACATGGTTTACGTGAAACAAGCTAGAATTTGCATTCGTTGTTATTCGGGGCGATGCATTGTAGACGGTTTTCTGTTGCATTCTTTACAAAGCTAGAAACCTCTGCGCTCGTCTGGCATGTGTTGTAGCCCACAACGCATCTTCAGTTCCAAGGATGCAGATATATCATTATTCTGTTGTGACAGAAACCTTTTCAAAAGCATCTCTCGCTTTCTCTCGCTCTCCAGAATACAAACTCTCTGCCTTCACACTTCTTTGTTCTGCCTGCTGGACCAATTAGCGTAGCACTGTTGTGTCACCACACGTGTCAACCTCAGGAGATGGAGTCACCTCATTGGCTCAGCCCACGCTCTTAAAGGTGCCGCTCTCACGAAACAGCGCTTGCTTGCCTGTGTCAGTTCTCACTGATTCATCTTCCAGCATTACGCTGACTAACGGATGATGGGTGTCAAAACAAGTCAGTCAACACTTATTCATCTATTCTGTGAAAATCACTTCAGATATCATGAAGTTCACATGGGACCTCCATCGGTGAAGATTAACGGAGAGCCTTTTGTCATAAGGAAGTCCTGGAGAGACTTTAAGTTAAAATAATGTGTCATGGAAAAACATAATTTCTTTTCTGCCCTTTTGCTTATGAATTTCCAAATATATAAAAATAAACAAAATAGAAGAATAAACAAAATGGAGGACAGAAAACACAACACTCTTAAAGGAACAATAACAAAACACTTCCTAAGTCTACACTATACACACATATCTATATACATTTATATATTCACGTTCATGTTGTGATGTATACATAATGGTAGCGCTTCTATTAATTTACACACATTTATAAACATTTTTGTTGTGCAAATTTTAAATTAATCATCATTAAAAATAATTGAAAAGCTAAAAATATTAAAACAGCACCAGAATTTGGGAAATACTGATCATGAAAATAATGTTACAGCGCTAATGCTACAAAACCTTAATGATCCTATAACATTTATTTTAGTTGCAAAATATAAATGTTGTTCATTTTCCATCAGTTGTGAAGTAAAATGTCACCCTGACATGTTTTGGTGAGACTTGCGCATGTCAGTGTAAAACGTGCTTCTGTTCAGACGATCTGGGGTTGCAGGAAACATGATGATACAACCCCAATTAACTGTCAATGCTGGCACCACGGCTGGTGAAAACATTTGAAAGCTGCAGGTAAAAGGCACAGAGCCACCAACAGTTGGCAGAACCACAGCAATAATTAACCACCGCAGCAACAAAACTGAGGAGGACATGTCATGTTTCAATAAAAGCTTCCATCTCTGTTTGTTGAAGGCAGTGGCGTCTGAGAGGCAGATTAAAAAAACAATGATTATCCATAATAAACCTTTAATGGTTGTGTTGTATTAGGCTTTGAGAGTTCACCCAAACTTAGTTTCTTATAAGTGCCATTAATCTCCACAGCGATACATGAGAATGTTTTTCTGAGCTCTGCTTTTGAAAATCTGATCATTTTACCCAATAAACCTCATTTATCCAGATCTTTAGGGCTCAGACCTTTACACTGATTAATCCTCTTATACTGAGATCATGAGAAAAAAAGCTGCTTAACAATTTTGTATAATGCTTAATGTTTTTCAGACATTATGTTAATGATTTAATTACAGTCATAATTTGCCACCTGAACATTCCCAGTGATTTATTTGTTACGTGAGACGTGAAAGTTTACATTTTTTCCAATGCAACGGCAAGTCCACATCTCCAAAGTTTGTCAACTCAACAAATGCCTGGACCTCCTGCTGAGGAAATCTCGCTCATGTGTGGGTGAGGAGAGTCAGAGAAGGTTAGCCCAGTTCCTTCACGCTTGCTAGCGAGTGAGTGGGCGAGCGAGGACAGGAGAGGGGGTCTCATCTATCTGAAATATAATCTTTCGTGTTTTGTATGTTCAAATTTGCGCAGATTTGTCTTGACAGTTTGATCTCTCTATACAAGATAAGAGGAGTCATCTGGTCTCCAGCGCTGTTCAATAGAGCTTTAAAACAAAATCATTTTAGTCTTACGTCTGTTTAAAAGTTAAAACTTTCTTTCTCCTCAAACAAACCAACTAGACAACATATATTATCTGTCTGTCTGTTACTAAAACAGTTTAAATAATTTATTGATCTTAGCATGTGATACATAAAATGTACATTTATCACAGACGCTAGCAGAGGTTGAAGACTGCCTGCGTTCTTCTGTTGCCATGACATCATTCTCCTGGGATGGCAGGGATAAGATGGGAATGGTGATGAATAGCTTTCTGTAAGTGTTATAGCCCTCTTGGATGGCGGCCATGTTGAGGTCACATGACTAGCTAAATACTGCCCCCTTTATCTCAGTAGCCCCATTACTGGACACTGCTTGTTGCAGAATAAATGAATCTTGGGTGACCGATGCATGTGAATTAAATAATTCTATAATATGGGAAACTGTTTCTGTGATGAGACGCTGAACTCATGCTGAGAGCTTTTGTTCACAAAAGTTGAAGACCACTCACATGCTCAGCTAAACATAAACCAATTATTAAACACCCTGTGAAAAAAACCCTGACATTTAGCTTCAGTCTTTTCTCTTAACGCCACGGTGGGCAATCTGTTTTCAGAAACCTTTTTAGTAATGACTTTAAATTGAAAATCTCATCACATCCTGATAGCCATCATTAAAATATTACTTATGAGTATTTATGTGTATATTCTGTGTTCTTTACATTCTGTCAGTGTTCAGTTAAGAGTCAAACAACAAGAAATCAACAAGAAATTGGAAATGATGTGAGAGGATTTTATTGGCTTGGAACCAGTTTCATCACATCAGGAAAGTGTAAATAAAAATGTCACCATACTAAGATATGACTAAAGCTCAAAATCAACAGAGCTTTCATCTCGAAAATCAGGAATTTACAGAAAATCACAGGAATCTAGAGTTTACTGTTTATTTAATGATTAAAATATATTTCTATACGATTTATGTGATATATAACATTAAACATCCCTCAATGTTTTTGATCCCAACGTTCTGAGAATGTTCCCTGTTAGCTGGGAAGGAGCCATGAAAACATGCCTTAATATCTGAATATGTTATCTGTTCATTTGTACTGTAATAGCTTTTAGTGAGAGCATCTCATCGCCATGGCGATGACGACTGTCACCTGTAAACAGCGGCACGAGAATCGGTTGCCATGGAAATGACCATCTGCAGGGTGAATAAATTATGCAGCGTGGCGCTGGCATGCAGATAATACAGCAGAAACTGCTGCCCTGATCTCTTACGTTCAAGAGCACATAGTATCTCTCCTGTCTGTCTGTCTCCCTCGATCTACCCTTCCCACTCATAAACACACACAAACACCAGCTTCCTGTCTGCTGTGTACTGCATCCCAGCTCACAATATTAGGCTGTAAGAACGCTGCCCTTAAACAGCAAAAACGTGTCGTTTGGGTGTTGTAGAATTGCTTATTATAAAAATGTTATTTAAACTTTTTTAACTCTGTACGGGCTTCAAAATGTTACACACACACACATATATGTATGACTTATAATGTCAAAAAATGATGCAAACTTTGAATAAACATTCCAGTAAGATGTAAGATGTGTAGATTCACAAAAACTGAATTTTTTGAGTTGCTAAATAGGAATATATTGTTGTCAAATGATGTTATTAGCTGATAAAAAGCAATAAAACATTCAACCAATCAAAAGCCATGTAGATTTAAAGAGATTACAGTCTATGGACACTAATACTGTCATATTTATAGTTAATGCTGCTGGTGTGAGTGGCATGTAAATGTGTTTAATGCAATGATATGTCTCAGATTACAGTAGTAAGATCCGTTTAATATTAGTTTAGTGATGCAGACTGCTGAAAATTACAACCCTTGTGTCCTGGAAATTAAAGTTATTTTATACCACAGATACTTTTTAATCACATTTGTCAAAAGTCATAAAAATCACAACTGATATCACTGGCACAAATGACATTGTATTTACAACATAACTGAGCTGATTGTGTGACTTATATGATAGTTGTAAGAGACTCCAGCACTATGGTCTATTTTAAGCATCACTGTTTATCTCCCTGCCAAGTAAATAAATACGCCATCCCATAATGCAACAGTGCAGAGTCACGCTCAGACTTACCCTGCAGTGGAGACACAGTTATATAAATGGGTGGAAATCTCTGAATTCATCAGAATGGCTCTCTGTGAAGACTCTGATCAGGTCTGTGTGTTCAAAGCAAAGCCCAAAGTCAAACTGATGGTGAGGAACATCATTAGCTTTAAGATGGAAGTTTCCTGGTACGCCTCGGCTTCTAGATTCATTAAAACGTTCCCCACATTCCTATCCAGTCTCAAATCTTCTGTCATATTTCACTGCGAATGGTTTCGCCTCAGTGTTCTGCAGGTTTCATTACACATGAAAGATCTGAACCCTGTAGATGGGTTAGACTCTCATGTAATATATAACGTGATATCCTGGACTTCTGATGCACTGAACACTAGAGAAACATCAACACACTCGGGCCACAGTTGTGCTGTCTGTGATAAATCACAAATAAACTACAACACAGAGTTCTGGAAATATCTGTTTTTTGGTAGGAAAAGGGTGAAATTAAAGCTAAACTCTCTTTATTTCTTTCATAGCGGAAAAATCACTTTTAACACTCTTTTAAAAACAATCTCTTAACAAAATCACACATTCAATTAAGAGTCCCAGTATTTACACAAACAAATCTGTCTTTATTTATGAGGATATAACACTTCAAACTGTAGAATAGTGTCTTCCTGCTGTTCCGAAACGGTTTATATGATATTTGTGTCACACAGCTCAGACCGATGCCTGTGTCTCAGACAGGAATACAGTCCTCCCACCACAACAATCACAACATCTGCGTCATTTCAGCACCAGCTTCACACGATACAAACATTAAAACTCTTACAAATGCCCTGAAAGATCAGTTCTGCCACCAGATTAAATCTGTATGTACAGATTGTTCTAGAACAGTTCTCAGACAAAAGGCCAGAGGATACCCTCATTTTATTTTCTCGTTTGCAGTGCTGGCTGTATTTATTAAGCTCAACCCCAGTGAACGTTCTTAAAATTACGTTAGCAGAATGTTTTTTAAAAACAAAGTACGAAACATTTGTAAGTGAAGCCTTTTAAAAGCATTACAGAATTAAAGTCTGAGAGCGGTCCCCGGGTTGTGACACAATAAGACAGATTGGCTTTTATAAGGTTGCAACTGGACAAAATAACACAAAACTGTTTTGGAAGCACAAAGCACCGAATTTAATTTCCTTCCCTCAGAATGTTACTGAGGACAGAGATGCTGAGACTGAAAAAACAACACAGGGTTAGTAAGGAGCCGCCTCAGGAAACAAACACAACTCAAACTCCAACAGGTCCACAAATTAAGATAAACAGTCAGATAAATATTATCTGGTATCGGTATATTAGATCAACCATGTTGACACATATTGTTTCTAGTCCTTAAAACTTCAGGAACACATTTAGAAAAACTGCACAAAACTTTCAGGAGAGACATTATTTTTCCACTTTTTCTTTAAAAATATCACAGAGAGATTTTATTACTTTGTTGCGATTTCTTTTGACTGTCTCTTCATTATGAAGCATCTGAACACACAGAGCACAGATCAGCCTGACTTTGATCAGAGGGAAAAATGTTCTTTTGTGTCAGTCTGGAGTTCTGATGAGTCCCTTAGAGTCTCAATCTGTTTCTCATTCAGTGACGTTTAAACTTTTTCCTCTGTTATTATCAGAAGTGACTTCCTTTGTGTCGATACACTTTTTAATTATGGATTTTGAATATCGTCTTCCACTTCAGCGGCTGGTCTGAAGAAATCATATTAGTTTATTGAGGCCAGTGCAGCGTTACGACATAATATACAGAAAATATTATTGAGTATTATTGTAGGAGAGACCTGCAACATATCAAAAACTTCTTTAAATGGCCATAACATCTTAGCAAACACCCTGAATCACTCAAATGCATAGCAACACCCTAACAACCACTTAGGCCACAGAACAGTTTAGAAACTCCCTAGCAACGCCCTGGCAACGACCCACAATGCTGTATTACAAGGGCATCATGTTTAAGTTTCACAAACTTCTTCAGAAAATACAGAAATGTAGATTGCATTATTACACTTAAATTCCCCGGTGAGTTAAAACTGCACAAACTTTGTTTTGAGACTGAGAAACTATTCTGACATCTGATACACCCACACACCAAAACCTATTCTTGCAGAAAATAAATAATAATAATACAGTACACAAGGGATTAATGCCACAAATGTCTTCAGTAAATGTTTTTAGTTTGTCTCTCATACCATCTGAGAGCATTAGAGAGACACACGTCATTTATATCTAAATCCTCTGATATTGTGTTTGTAACATAAATCAGTGTCGCTGGTTTTATACTGTTTTCCCAGCTAACACAGAATGTTTACAAAACATTGGCTAACGTTCTCTAGAAGTTATTTTAATGCTATCAAAAAGCGTTTCTGCAGTAAAGCTTGTACAACCTTTTTACATTTTTAATATCAAAATTAAACTTTTCATAAAAAAATGTTTAAACGTATTTTTCCATATATCAAAAAATGTATTCTTATATTCTTTAATGCATAAAATAAAAACTGCTAGCTGAAATGTTGTTCATTTGTTATGCAACACAACCAATTCAAATGAAATGTGTGTAATATATGCAAACCCATCACTAATATCGGATTGAATCGCAGGCCTGTGCGACCAGCCGAGATGCTCTGCTCATCGTCTTTTATTAATTTTACAACCTCTCTTTATTATTACATATACTTCAGAACCAATCACATCCCATCATTTATAAGCTCATATAGAAAGTGTGCAGTTGTGTGGAACAGCAAGCGTCTTGTACTGAGTCCCGGATTCACGGCTGCCCCGGCTAACATTTACAGAAACAAGGTTAGAATGACACGAAGATAAATAATAAACTAAATAATAAATAAATAAGATAAAAATGCCCTTCCTGGAATCAGCAAAACACATGATGCTATAAAATATTAGCTGTATTGATTTTTATGTGGCTACTGTAAATCTGTATGCTAGTTTGAAGTATTTTTTGCCTTGACATATGCATAAAATATTAACGTTGACCTATTTTGGATATTAGCTACTGTAAACATTTATGTTAGCATTTATGCTAGTTTAAATGTCTCTTTTTTCAAAATTTCTTCAACAAATCCATATATTAATTTATTTTTAGTTTTTGATTATACAGTATTAGCATAGCACATTGACTTATTTTCAAGTATTTAAATATACTGTAATTTCCAATGCAGGGAAGTGTGAATACATGTAATGCTGTTAATTTTGGGAGTAAATAGTCGCTATAGCTAATAGGCACGTGTGTTATGATGGCTGGACTAAAGACTCTCCGGATGACAGACGCTTCATCATAATGTGTGAGTTGGTTGCAGCCTCACACACATGCTGTAATGCCTGCAGTTCTGTCAGCACTTTAAACACAACCTGCTTTACAGTGTCCAATTACATCTGCATTCCTGCAGCTCTTGGGCTATTAGTCTTATTTTGTGATCCCTCCCCGACGATGTTTATGGCTCTGATTTCTCTTTCATATTTAATGTAGATTTATTTATGCTCTGCAGGATGTAATGTCAACATGAAAACATAATCAAATCCAGTTATTAACATTCCTGGTCTCACTGTAAATGATTCGATTGCACTGAATTCTAATGAACTAAAAATGTCGTCTTTGTGACCTTTATAAAATGGCCTTTTTTTGTTTTATAAAACAGCTTCATTCTTATGTTGCCAACCTCTGTCTTAAACGACTTGTCATATAAGGACACCATACAGTCAACTGTAAACTAATAGACCAACTAAATCAATTGCTGCAAAAATCATGTGATTTTAACTAATTTGTTTGTAGTTTCTAGTTTGTTTTTTTAGTTTGTGACTTAAAAAGTCTGAGTAAGTTGCAAGCCAAACTGATTTAGAGTTGTGTAACTGCGTTTCCTGTTGAATTTCCAGACGTTGTTTTGATGTTACCTAAACAATCAGTACAATAACTTTTCCACCTTGCAGCTCTGTTTCGTTGTGAAGCGTTAACTTCAGGGAATGTAGTGAAGTGCATTGTGGGTAATGCCTCTCAAGACGAGTTAGGCTGAGCTATTATTAATAAACACTTGTTTTGATAGGTGTCGTCTCAGAGCAGTTTGTTTAAAGGAACCCACAGAATGCACAAACAGCTAGCGTGTTCTGAAGATCCAGTATTCTGCACTACTCCTCCAATACAGTAAGATTTGTGCCTGTTTCGCTCTATGCATGTCATTCTATGTTACATATTTTGTGTTTTTTACAGGTCATATTTGTTTACCTTTGTTTTTGCCACAGCACAGCTAACAATTTTATGTTGTAAGAATGTTTCCTTAAGATTTCAATTGAGTTACAAAATTTTAAATAAAGGTTATTTTGAAATTTCTAAAAATGTTCAAAATGTAAATTGTTTTAGACATTATAAGTACGTTATTCAAACATTTTAAAAACGTTCCAATACACATTCAACAACAACATTCTGATAACAATAATGAGATTTCCGTGGTTATGTGTCAGAGGCTCTAAGGGGAGGGTAGAACATAAGCTATCAAAGCTAGCCGGCTATCGCTAGCCTCTCTGAAATTGCCTACCCTGTCTTTAAACTATATATACAACTGTCAATATATGTCTGGCTAGTCCCAGCTCACTGCTAGAGCTAGAAGATTTGCATCACTAATTTATTAAAATAAATATTTAGGCAAATAATTCCCTGTGTGACTGACTCTCATTATGCAACTCTTTCTAGCATTCGCACAGAGCTCACACACAGACAATCCCATCCTGCATTACAGAGGTTAATGGTTTTTTAGCCTGGCCTAACACAACACCAGTTCCAATGTCATGTCTATTGTCAGGCACACACAGTGATTGGGGGATTGTCTGATGTCACACTCGCTTCCTGAAAAAACTCATCATGTTTGACTTTGGCTGCTCACCTGCCAGACTGGGACTGTTTCTGCTTGATTACATTTTACTCCCTGATTGTCCTTTAAAACAATTCAACAGTATATCAGGGAGAGAGGAGGCTGGAGTGTTGAGAGGCCGTGAACTCGCTGGATCCACATGCATGACTGCTGGTGTCAGAATAAGCCTGTGACATCTCAGCTATTAATTGTAGGTTGTAAGAACATTTCCCTACGTTAAGTAACAAAAATGTAAAAAAATTCTAGGAAAAGTTCTTGGAATGTTTGTCCGTTTATTTAGATGCTGTATTAAAAATATTAATTTTATTTTTGTTTGGTTATGAGCACCAATATTTAAACATTTTTAATTATGTAACATTTTAAAAACTTCCCACTAACTACATAAGCTCCTTAATATATAATATATAATGTCAAAAAAGTTACTAGCATCCCTGCAGGAGCATTTCTGTTCCCTGTTAGCGGGACGTTTGTGCAGCCGTTCCGTGTGGAGCTCTCAGGCATTTATGATGGCACTGTGAGTTTCAGCAAGACAGAAGATGAACAGATGAATGAGTCGTTGCGTTTGTTGCCACTTTTCTCTGTTTATATGCCCAAAAAGCTTCTCATGTAATTGCATCTTTTCTGCCACAACAAGCAGAGCTGAACAATACAAAAGCAGTAAAGCGGTGTTGGAATCTCCCTGATGGAGGTTGTGGTGCGGTGATACAATGCCTGCAGGGGTTTGAAGGCATTTTTGCCTTTTTTATTTATAGCTACAGCAGAGAGAAGCGGTTGCTTGCAAGGATATATAATTGTGGGAAATTCAGGGTTGGTGGCGTAAACACAGTCGCACCGAACACAGGAGCATATCTGAGATATGTCACGATTAAAGATTCACATGAGTTCACTGCCAATATCCACTCGCTGCTGTGCCACTCCGGGTACACGGGCGTTAAACACCCACACAGACCAGCACCATTCACTGGGACGCCCCTGGTCAGATGTTTCTGTGATACGAATTTGGTGATAACAGAGAAAAATCTGCTCCACTAGCTACATAATAAACATTGAGAAAAAAATCACCTCACATTTGAAAGCAGTGGTGGTTCGCTTGTTTAAGACATGGTACACACAGTTGTACGTTTCAGACTGACAGAAGATGGATGCTTTCATTCAGCAACACTCAGCATTTATACTAAATTTGCTCTTGTCCCCGCTGTGCCCTAGCAGCATTTAAAAGCATCATTTGACTGGACTATCGGGGCGGCTATGTAGGTCAAGTCAGTTTAAACCCCCTGACACTAGAGATTTCTCAACAGCTCATGAGCTGAAAGGTGAGGAAGAGTTATCAATCAGGAAACTGACAGCTGCCCGCATGAACTTCGGTTGAAGCTCTTACCAGTTTAACCCAGTTAGTCCAACACCTCTGTACACTGTTGACTCATTTCACAGCTCCAAGCTGCACACTGTATTTTAACAACTGTATTATTTGTTTCAGGTTTCATTTCACTTAACCAATTACAGGAGAAACATCTGAGACCAGGATGATACCTAAATGAAACACAACTAAGATCTCCATCAAATCTCTATGGTTCTCATGAGACTTGTGTTGATGCTAGATGATGACATTGTGGCTTTTTGGTGTCACTCTGCATTTATATTTGCATGTCTATAAAAACCTGGTCCTGCGTCTAATTATGTTGCAAATATCTTCATGCAAATTGCAATCAAGATTATGCAAACTCCTCAATTTTGTGGGCGGGTCTGCGCCATTATCTGATTTGCATAATTCCCTCAGCGATTCAGGTGCTAAAACAACACAGACAACTCATGCAAATTCACAGTTCCTGACAGATGAAATTCATTCACGGTAAATTTACCCCAGCGACCACATTTCTGCTCAGTGCGAGGACAAACTTGTCAAAGTTTTCTGTCATTTTTCATCTCATAATTGAAGGAGAATCCACGGAGCTCAGGGCTGGCGGAACGCCGTACACAAACACAGAGACTGTAAATTGGGGTCGGCCGTGTGCAATCTTTAGCTCTCCATTTCCCAGACGGCGCGCTCTACAGGGAGCCACAGGTGTTGACTGTGATGGCCCTGAGATGTTCTGTTGTGGTGTTCTGGTGAGGAGTAAAACTGCCTTTCACAAAGCAGCCTGTATGTGCCAATATCATTCACTGGCTGGTGACAAATATCACATATCAGTGAGTGAAAATCAAAGCATGTATTGTGTGTAGAACCTACAAACATCTGATAGGTCGGTCGAATTGAGAGATGATGTTTTAAATGTTGCAGAATTGAGCATTTAAAATGCTTAAATAATGTCTTTAAACATATTATTTCCAATGTCTAAATAACAGAACTTTGAACCATCATCCTATTACTTTCAAAATAAGAGTTATGTTACTTAATAGAAATTAGGGAAACAGTCTTACAATTGCTAACTGAGTAGCCTCTCAGAAACCCTACCTTTAAACTGAAACTGTTCATCTACAAATGTTCACTATTCTAACAAAGTAAGTCACTGTATTAGAAATGAGTGATTAATATAACATTTAAACTTGCTATGGATCACCAGGTCATGCAACGTAAACCTATTAGAACAGTTTCATGTGATTTCCACACATATCTAAAAGACAGTTTAGAAGATCACAGTGATGTCTCCTTAGACACATACAGAGAAGATAGATATGACTATAGTATCTGCAGAACTGAAAATAATAACATTAATGGAAAGTCTATATTTAGGAATCGTTTGATGGCTCACAGTCAGCACACAGCTGTGAATATCATGACTGGAGTTTAACCTGCCCGCTCAGGCAGATAATTATTTAGATGAGCAGTAATCTGTCAGAGAAGATGAAGGAATGAACTGGTGGAGATGTTGCTGCAGAAACTGGGTCAGTCTTTCCACACTGATGAAGGAAATGGAGACTTCACACATACAGAAAGTTTTCATTAAGTAACAAAAAGTTTCAATGTTTTTTAAATTTTGTTGTTGCAACGTTTAAAACATCAGGGTTTTTTGACAATGTTGACAATATTGGTTTAAGAACTTCACTCCAATGTTTTGATTGTAAAGCACTCCACAAACAATTGAAGAATAAGTTTATGCTATTTAATGTTTAAAAAGTGTTAATGTTACAAGAACGCTTCAGATAACATAGAGCGAGAGAGAGACTCTTTACAGAATGTTAACCAATGTTTTGAGAACGTTCCCATTAATGTGCGCTCATAATGCCTAGCTAAAGAAACCTGATATCAAAGGAGTGTTTCTGAAAGGGGTGCCGTGAATTAAGTGTGTTATCCAATGCAGGATTTAACCAATCAAACGCATCGTAACTAACATTCCCCCAGTGACAGAATCCAGAGGAAACAATATGGCTACTATGAATAATTCACCACGTCAACATCTTCACATCTGCTACGCTAACGTTTCTGTTGTTGTCTGCGTACGACGTGCAACATTATCCAGTCAAAAGAACGGCACGCTTCCAATTAAAACTATTTATTTACCTCGCAGTCTGTAAAGCCTCACGGCAGCATGTGTTGATGTTAATTTAATTAAAAATATGTGTATTTATCATTTACCGTTTAATTTGTCAATAAAAACTGACTATTTATCTATTTAATTATTTTGCAATTATTTATTAATTATACACATTAATCCATTGCTTCATTCTCAACCTTGAAATGCATGTGAAAAAAATTGAATAATTTGCCTCTACAAACTCAAATTTTCTTCCCGTGAGGCGGTTTAATTGTAAAACATCTTGTGTGTTGGCAAATGTCCAGACAGCCGAGGCAGGAAATGTCACCTTCAATAATTGGAGGACTGTAACGTACAGGCAACAGCCGGTCACCTGGAAATGAACGCAGAGAGTTACGCAGTAACACTTGTATACAGAACCGTACGACACTCACGAACCACAGACACTTCACAAATTCAGATTCCTGTTTCAAATCATAACTGACAGGTACAGCAAGACTCGGTGATAGCTCGACTGCAGTCTGACACTCAGTTTTGGGGAAAGTTTCGCTGACAAAGTTTCACTGTGAATTTCTGTAATCCAACTTCGGTTTAGTTTCAGAAACTTCTATATGGTCAGAGTGGAGAGCCACGACATTACTAGCTGCTTATATAAACACAAGCTAATCACATCACCTACCTTTTAACTTTCTCTCGGAAAGAACAGAAGACGACAACCGCAGCAACCTTTAGAAAGACTCCATTTAATCTTTTCTCAGTTGTGACTCATGCTGTCGGTTTCTCCCTAAATCAAAGCTAGATGGCTATTCATAGCCCTAACTAAGCAACAATGCTTTAATGTCTCTTCTTGTTGTTTTTCGTCACAGCCGTGTGTTTCTGCCACCGCCTACCCTTCGTACAAAAGGATGTTTTCTCATCTGTGGTTATTTTGGCTATTTTAGGCACAGTTAGGCTGGCCTGAGCCATTATCAATCAAAGACGATTGAACTCCACCCCTCCCATTATTGTTGTTTACATCTGTGATAAAGTAGCTGATAAACCTTAAACAGTGTCTCTCTGTGTGGCTATTTAGTCCTAAATATAAGCTGTCATTGAAGCTAGTTGTGTTTGATAAACCATCTCTGTTAGTACTACAGACCCAGCTAACAATTTAAGTTTGTAAGAACATTCCCCTAATCAATATGCAAATAAACACTCCTAAAGGGAAAGTGACATATTTTTGTCAGATATTGTGACCCATATCTGAAATGTGGCCTCTGCATTTCACCCATCACTGGTGAGAAGTGAACACACACTGCAAGTCATGAACACACACACACACTGCAGGTCATGAACACACACACACACTGCAGGTCATGAACACACACACACACACACACACACCTGGGGCAGTGGGCAGCTATCTCTGCAGAGCAGCCGGGGGTTAGTTGCTTTGCTCAAGGCACTTTAGTTGCTATGCCACGCTGGCACTGGTATCAAACCAGCAACCCACTGATTACAAGCCCGACTCGCTAACCAGTAGGCCACAACAGCAGCAGTTATGCCCTACTGGTCTATCAGTCAACATTATAATCATCAGTCAAATGACCATAAACGTTTGAACGCTGGTGTATTGCAGATTTGAACTGGATATAAAATTCACTTGTAAGTTCAAATGCATCTCTCTCTGAGAGGCACAGCCTCACTACTGAGTGTAATTGACTCAAAAAGGGGTTAACAATAACTTCAGAGTGAATTAATCTGCCGCTGTGTTTACATGAGAACAAATGGGAACTTTAAAGTGCTGAGGCGGTCGTTTGTTCGTCTGACAGTCAAGTGCATTACTGTTTCATAAGGGCTTTGTAGCATTACTGTACTGCAACCTTTTGTCCTCATGAATGTATAATGTAGACTCACCTTTCTCTCATATGACTTTGCAAACCATGTCAAAAGAGTCTTCATGCACCGTTTAACCCTATTTATCTGCGACATTTTGACACGTCGTGGGTGCCTGGACAACAAAACCAACAGCAAAACAAACAAGTTTACAGCATCGGCTAACAGGAAACTTCTCAAAACATTTGCTAACATTGTCAAAAACACTCTTGCAGTAACATTAGTAAGTTTTATATTAGCATTATATATCAAAATCTATTCAAACTTTATTTTTAAGTAATTTGTGGAATGTTACATTACAGAATAAAAAAGCTTGAATGATATTCCTATAGCCAAACAATAATGTTAATACAACTACAACAATAAACAATTTAAACATTCCTAAATCTTTAAAAATAACATTTCTAACATCTTTGTCACTTAATGGAAATGTAAGGGAAACATTCTTACAACCTAAAAATTGTAAATTTAGGCAATGCAGATAAGTGTATTAATGGATAGAATTAATTGTGCCTTTACAAAACTTGTCCCACTTCTTGGCTCTTTTCCAGTTCCTAGTATGGCGCCTACCTAGTCAACATGTCAAGTGTACTAAGAAAAACATTCCTGCATGACAACTCTGCATGTGTTTGTGAAGAGAGAGGCAGCACTGCATGTATCGTTTGCAGGTCCCAGAATTCACAGCGAGCCATGAAACTGGATGTCTTTCATTGAGGTTGCAGGGTCACAAATAAACGTCAGAGCTCTGAAATGACACTGATGTATGATAACTATGATATACAGATGTCACGGGCGGTTTGGGATTGTAAAATATGACCAGGGATCTGCTGAAACAGCAGCCTGACTCATTTGATGGATGGAGGAAAGGTCACAACCCAGGCTTTTTATCAGGGACACACTCACAGTGTCTGTGTGTGTTTGTTTAACCATATTTACAGACAAATCAGACATTGTCAATCGTAAAAACACAATAAAATACAGTAAATAACGCTGCTGTTTAATTGGTAATTGTCTATGCGGATGAGTGGGTTAGGTCATATTGTTTATAAAAATGTGTGCGAGTGTGTGTGTGTCAGTGATTGTGTGTGTGTGAGCGTGTGTGTCAGTGTGTGTGTGTCAGTGATTGTGTGTTTGTGTGTGAGCATGTGTGTCAGTGTGTGTGTGTGTGTCAGTGATTGTGTGTGTGTGTCAGTGAGTGTGTGTCAGTGATTGTGTGTTTGTGTGTGAGCATGTGTGTCAGTGTGTGTGTGTGTGTCAGTGATTGTGTGTGTGTGTGTGTGTCAGTGAGAGTGTGTTTGTAACTGTGTGTGAGTGTGTGTGATGAGGGTAAAAACCCGTTTTATAAGCATGACACACTCTAGTTGCCACAAATACACTCGTATAAAATACAACCCGTAAACACTGAACTACTCATCACTCATTTTGGCGACAGAAACACCGGCTAAAAGATTGTTGTGAAACGATGAATATGAAATGACACACTTTTGTCAGGGCTGTCAGGACGACTTTTCTGCGCTGTAACTTTACTTTCTGGTTCGTGAGGCACACAGACGCGTTTTACTCTTGAATATTAATATATTTTCATTTTGTTTTCATCTGCTGTTCAGGATCATATCAAAGAAATATACACAACAAATACCACAATAAAACCATATACATATATATATATATATATGTGTGTGTATGTATATATACCATATATTTATATACATATATTTATATATACCATTACATACCATGACAAATTTATATATATATATGGTTACTATATGTGATATTACCTTGCATATATATAGAAAAATCACAGGTCTGATTCGCTCTCAGGTGAATTGAAAAACCTGCCAACCAATCAGATTGAATTTTGTCAGCGTGGGAAAGCGCATTTCAGTTTTGTTGAGACAGTGAAGGGCTGTGGGTGTCTGTGGGCAGGATGTCTGCAGAAGAGACAACCTTACAACACAAACAATGCTAGCCTTAACTTCATCTAAGCCTTCAGAGGGAATGACCTTCATGTCTACACAGCGGCCTTTTTAATTGTTGGTTTTACAGACGATGCTTTCTGAACTTTTAATGTCTCCCGTCAAAGTCGCTTGATCATTTGGAGAAGAAAGCCAATTCATTATTGTGCTTTAGATGCTGAGATAGTGCCAATACGAAAAAAAAACATGACTTTTCCTTTCTGAGGTCGTAACCCAGAGCTCAAGCGCTCTAAAAGCTTTTTCAGACATAACCATCTCATTAGATGTTTGGAAGGAGCTCCACAAACTCACTGTGGTGCATCTTATGGTCCATTAATCTTCTCAACGGGGCGATAGCAGCCAACCCCCTCCTCTGGGACACATTCATGCACATTTCTTAGTTTCTAATGCCAGCCATCGCTGCTGCGGAAAACTAGAGCGTTGCATCTTAACCAAATGAGAAGAAAACTACAGCTGTTCCTTCACGTTTGCATGGAAAAAATGATTTTCATGCAAAAACTTGCATCAATTCTGCGGGGCAGGGCAAGTTTTCCCAGGACACTGAACTTGTGGAGCAGGGCTTGGAAGTCATATTCCATATTCCAAGAAACTCAGTATTTTACAGCTCAAGGACAGAAAAAGGCAATCTCTGTATAAGCAGATCATCAGATTTTCCCCAACAGGAAATGTTCTCAGAACATTCTGTAACGTAACATTATATCTCTAACCTTCTGTTTCTCTAAAGTTTTCTCAAACCTTTTTTGCAAATATCTTGTAGTCACATTAGTAGATTTTTAAAAATATTACATAACGTATATCAAAACATTATAGTGGTACATTATAAAAACGTGTTTGTAAAAAAGATGTTTGAATCATTTTAACCAGTATAATATATATATATATATAGTATATAGTATGAAGCAATACAGTCAACACCTAATACAGCCTTTAAAAACTGGACATTGTTAAAAACTGGACATTGTAAATGTAACACAAGGCTGTGATTATTCTCACCTGACTGCTGCTCATTTGCAGACCTACAGACCTTCAGCCACGACAACACATGTCCTACATCCACCTATAATGACATTAAAATATTGAGCATTGTGTTTATTTCACCCTTTTAAACTCTATAAACAATATAAATGTTTTATACTTGTATAATTCAAAAGGACATCAACACAAATCTCTACTACAACAATAAACTTGCACACAATGTTTAATTTACTGCTTACTTCTAATCTAATGCCTCACCCTTTCATATGCACAATACGTTTATATATATATATAACCAAATATAACCAAACATGTGCTTATTAATATACGTCTTCACAAGGGTAAACAAGGAGAGAAAAGTGTCTAGTACTGCTCCTGTCTGAGGCATTACATGAATTAAAGTGCATTTATAATAAAGAGGTAAAGATGAAAAACATGAATAATAGACGCACCTCGTATCGTGACGTTTCGCGGACGTGGCGCAGGTGTTGAAGTTGCGCAGTTTATATGTCGCTGTTTATATGAGATTTAAAGACTGCAGACTGCGGAATGAACCATTTTAATGGGTCTGAATAGAAATCTGTGGAGGCTAAAGTCCATCTATAACACATTTAGTAAAGCTGCTATATAATATATTAATATTTTACCTGTTTTTCATACGCGCGTAATGCGTGATGCGCGCGTCTAAAACGTCATCACCCAGCGTCTGACCAATCAGCTATTGCTATGTCCAAGCCCCGCCCCTTACGTTTGTTACGTATCGTGCAGGTGTTTTAGCAGGTATATTATATAATGTACGATATTATATAATGTACGATATTATATAATGTACGATATTATAAACCAGTTCAGTGCGTGTGAATGTAAACAGGTTACCGGGTAGGTACATGTTTTAAGTGTTGCTGCTTGTGTTGTTTGTAATGTAAGTTGTATTGTTGTCTCTCTCTCTTTCTGCTTTGGTGTTTAGGTTCTTGTCCTTGTTTAATTCCCAAGTGGGCTTGAAGGTTCCTTCAGTTCATGCTGTTTTTTAAACAGTTTTGTATAGAAACTCATGCTTTGTTGTTAATTGGACCTGCTTGCCTTTGGTTGGGTTGTTTTTCTCGTTGCTTTGGTGTTTTGTAGTCACAGTAATATTTAATGTATGTCCTTATGCTTATTAGAGTATTAAAAATAAGATGTGCTCATGCCTGTTAAAAATACACTGTCACGTTTATTATGCGTGTAACATGAGGCTCTGAGATGCATCACAGTGAATGTTAGGGGCGGTTTCCTGTTTAGGAGACATACAGCAAGAGAGCTCACCATTTCTGAAACAGAAGAAATTGTTGCCTTGCAGCTCAAAATGTAAATTTGCCAAAACAAGCCCACAAAGTCTAAAAAATGTTCTTGTGATGCATCTACTGCGGTTGATTTGAAAGCAATAGCTGCAGTTTTGCATCGCATTAACTCTTGTAAGCCGCATCACTAATGGTTAAGTACAGTTCTGGATTGTTGCAGGTTATTTAGGCCCACGTGTGGCAGAGCATCAGAGAAACACGGCCCCCTGGGATACATTAGCATATGAGAAATGAATATTGCATAATGAAACAGCCCAGAGAGCTAATGCTCACATCACACCGCTTACAGCACCTGTACAGAGATTCTTACTGTACGTAACGTGAAGCTGAGCTGAACATTTTTGGAGTCCATCTCACTTCTGAGCTGCTTTAATATTGGATGTTACAGGTGAGCGAACATTGTGTTATTGCCGTGAAGGTACAGTTGCCGTGGAAACAGAAACACAATAAAATCTTTTAAATATCAGGAA